>JASDQU010107851.1:0-16066 GCA_032191745.1 Picea mariana
ATACCAGGGGTGGTATCTATGTAGAATTCCCAACAGAGGCCTGTCAACTTGCTTTGAGTGCTCTAGAACAACTTTCTCTTATCCTTCACAATGCCCTAGCTCATAGGAAAACAAAGGGGGGAACTCATTTCCAGGGGCCTTCTTTTGAGCAAGACTTAACCATTTGAAAACTATTGAAAGACTTAAGAGAGTTAAGGTACACCCACACATGGCCTTGTTCAGTAGGGGACCAAGAAACTGTGAATACCAATTTACTTCCAGAGATGCTCAGCAGTTTCCCAAGTGAAAGTTGATACTCTTTTCCTCAGTGGATGGCATGGGTAGGTGTCAGAGCTTAATGAGAAAGGGCCAAGGGTGAAAAAGGGAAAGCGAGTAGGCCATGGGCCCCCCAAAAAATGGATGTTACTGTGCAATCCCAACTCATGTGAACACATCATACTTGCGAGACTAATACTACATTTTCAATGATATTCATTTGAAAACCTAGACACTCCAGAATTTCATCTCTTTTCCTTACCACTTCATCTTCTTCTTGAAAAAACATTCTTTATCACCTGTTTCGGGAGGGTCGATTTCCAGATACCTTACCATCCCTTTCTCCTTTCGTAGTTTGGGCTGTAATCTGGATGCCTACATGAAACAACATGACAAGTATCAGGTCTTCAGGATTTATGGGATCTTGGGTGTAAAAAATTATGCCTCTACTTCTAGGAAATCAACAACCTGTTTTATTCGAGATGAATGTGAACTTACTGAAAATTTTTATGAAAAGAAAAGAGAAAACAAACCGGTATGTACAATGGAAGTCCATAACAGATTTATTGCATATAGTGCTTTAAATAATGCCCGTTGACAGGGGCGCTGAGAGTCACACCATCCAAATTCTCTAACAGAAATGAATTCATCCCTTCAGAAGATGAGACTATGACGATCTATACTAGATATGATCAAATTTACCATGTTTTGCCAAATCTTCCCTCTTGGCATCCCATTTCAAGACCAAATCGTTGGGGAGGAAATTCCCATTTTTAGCTTTACTATCGAACAACGCTTTGATGTTGTCCTGGTATTTCTGCATCCTTGCGTCTACCTCGGTCTTGTGTTGTTGGACCTCGATCAGTTGATTTATTCTTCTAGTGACGAGGTTTGGCTCTTCTCTCTCATCTTGCCAAAGCTTCATTACAGGGAGCGCCAAATTTATAGGTAAAACCACATCAGTCCTGTACACCATTTGAAAAGGAGAAGTACCAATGGATTTCTTCATACCTATCCAGTTTTCCCATAAGGCGTATTTTAAGTGTACATGCCAAGATATTTTTTTTTCACTCAGTACCTTCTTAATTAGGGTAATCAAACTCTTATTTGATGATTCGACTAACCCATTACCTTTAGGGTAATACACTGTGGAGTGGCCCAATAAGATGTTATATTTTTGGTAGAAGCTGACCATAGCCATAGACTTGAACGCCTGGGCATTATCCGTCACTATTTTTCGGGGACAGTGAAATCTGGATAGTATGCTCTCTTCCAGGAAATCTATCACCACCGAATCGATCGCCTTCTTAGTGGGATTAGCCTCCACCCATTTGGTGAAATAATATGTGGCGGTGAGAATCCATTTGTGTTGAGCGTTGGAATGCGGGTTGATTTCACCTATAAAATCTAACCCCCATTGTTGAAAAGGGGCTTTGGTTCTGACAGGAACCAGAGGTAGTGCTAGGAGATTTTGTTTTCCTACAAACAACTGGGAAGGGTTACAGGCTCTGAATTTGATGTTGACCTCTGAGAAAAGTTTAGGCCAATAATATCCTACCCTCAGGATTTTATAAGCTATTGCCCTCTAGGCGTGATGCCCTCCACACACACCTTCATGGAATTCTCTTATGACCCCCTCTGTTTCTGATTCTACCAAACAAACTAGTAGTAAACCTAAGGGGTCCTTCCAATACAGTTTACTTTTGTATATGCAGTACTTCACCGCATGCAGCTTCAGTGTCCTAGCCTTATTTAGAGATAGATTGCTAGGGAATTTCAGGGTCAGTAGGTAGGCCACTATATCTTTATACCAATATGATAAGACAAACTTCTCTTCAATTCTGGAGATCGCTATTTGGTCGTTGGGCTCGTTTACGTCCCCTTTTCCTTCATATCCTTGTAGGCTATTTATTCCGAGAGCTCTGAAGTTTGATTCCGCCAAGAGCTTAGCCATACCTTTTCCCTTTAATAGTTTCGTTGGTTTTACCTTTAGGTAGAACTGTTGGATTTTAGTGAGCCACCAACCCCTCTTACCATCACTGTCAGGCTAGGCATATATATCCTTCACAAAACTGATGGGAACGTATGCGATTACGTTGGAGTGTAGCACGTAAGTTCTAAAAGCCTTCAAAGCCTTAACCATAGCATACGCTTGTTTCTCCATTATATCATATCTCAGTTTAGCATCTCTAAGACTTTTACTAAAAAAGGCTATTGGTTGCTCGAAACCCTCTTCATTCTTTTGGAGGAGTACTACTGCCACTGTGTGTTTGGAAGCGAATGATAAAATCAAGAAATCCTTTAGGTAATCAGGGCTTGCTAATACAAGTGCTTCACTGATAACTTTCTTGATGCATGTAAACGATGCTTTAGCCTCCACCGTCCATTTCACTTCGTTGTTCGTTTTGAGCATATCTGTGATCAATTTCACGATTTCAGCAAAGTTTTGGATAAATCTTCTCAAAAAAATTATTTTTCCTAAAAATGACTGAATTTCTTTTATGTTCCTAGGAATATTTATGGTGTCTATAGCTTCCACCCTTTTAGGGTTGATTTTGATTTCTTCTCGGGACACAATGTGTCCCAAGAGTTTACCTTCCTACATAGAAAAGTGAGACTTCTTGGGGTTTAAAGACAAACCCAATTTTCAACATTTTTCAAACATTTGCTTCAGGTGCAGCAGATGGTCTTCGTCGGACTTGGAGAAGACAGTTAGGTCATCGAGGTAGATAACCACAAATTTATCCTTTTCACCGAAAAAATCGATGTCCATAGCACGCTGGAAGTTAACCTGCATTCAATAGACCAAAAGGCATTTTGTCATACATAAATGTGCCCCAAGGGGTGGTGAAAGTTGTTTTTTCTTTATCATGTTCAATGACAACAATTTGATTATAACCAGAAAACCCATCGATCATCGACATCCTATTTTCCCCGACTAATTTTTCCAAAACGTGATCCATTTTGGGTAGAGGATAGTTATCTTTGAGGGAGGACTTGTTTAGATTTTTAAAGTCTAAGAACAACCTGATCTCCCCGCTTTTCTTTCTAACCAAGACTAAATTTGCCACCCAGTGAGAGTACCTGAGAGGTATAATAATTTTTGTGTCTAATAGCTTTTTCACTTCTCTTTCGACCATAGGAAACAAAATGGGGTTGATTTGTCTGAGCTTCTATTTGAAGGGATTAACACTAGGTTTCAAAGGTATCTTGTGCTCGATTACCGAGGTATCATAGGTTATGAGCTCCTCGTAAGACCATGCAAAGACATATTTATACCACCTGAGTAAGTCCTTATACTTTCTTTTTATCTCAGGAGGAAGGTACTTTGATAGTTTCACTATTCTAGGCTCTTTGGTGGTGCCCACATCATAGTCTTCGACCTCCTCCAGTTGGGGCTGCAAGGTGGACTTCAGAGGAGTATTGTTTTGATCAAACAACCTTTCTAGAGGTATCAGGATCTTAGGGATCTTATTACTTTTTAACACTAGCAGGCGATGATTTGCAATTTTTTCTCGGAACTCCTGGGGCTCCTCCCCTTCCTGCATAATCTAGGTATTATTGTTTTGGTTCTCCTGGTCAATGTGGGTTTCGGAGAAATCACCCACCATTTCTAGGAACTTTATGATCTGTTTGTCATCCTCGAAGACCTTCCAGTGTTATATGTTGTTTGTTATGGATGGTTTGTGCCTTACCTCTATGTGGTACTTTAATTTGAATGTGGTAGGGGGTACCAAAGTCGAAGTTGCTTTGGACAGTGAATCTGCTTGCTAGTTTTCAGCTCGTGGGATGAAATGAAACTTTACCGATGAAAATAAATTTTCCATTGGATCCTAGGTGCAATTTCTGTAAGATCTCAGTCTCAGGTGCTTGGCCTGATATTGTCGGTTTACCTTCTTCACAATTAGGTCAACATCTCCATAGACCTCTAAGTTCCTTATGTTTAGCTTCTTGGAAGCTTCCAGAGCTAGGACTAGAGCTTCATATTCACAAATGTTGTTTTTGTAGTCTACATCCCATTGTAGCCTATAGGAGAAAGGGACGACGAATTCATTTTTAGGTGCTACGAAAATCACTCCTGCACCTGCTCCTTCACACGACAAAGCTCCATCAAAGAAAATTTTCCAAGTTCCAGTGTTGTGCATATTTTTAGCTATCTTTTTGGTTCCAATTTCATCAATGTCATCTTCTTCTCCACAACTTTCTTCAGTATCATCAAAGGACATAATACAATTTCCCAGGTCTTGATCGACGATGTAAACTGGGTAATTGTTAAGATTCTGTGGATCACTTACCGTATATGCCAAACATGTTTCTCTGTATAACCATGCGAACTGTCCACCAAAAATAGGGACTATGGAAAATGTCATATCTAGCTGAAGGGATCCCCCGAGCTTGGCTCCCCAAGATCTAGATAATAGTAAACCATACTTCGGGGGTATATCGACGACAACTACATACATTAGGATTTTTTTCACTGTAATCTGGGCAAGGGTGACTACTAGATCTTTGATCTTGTCCATGCACTTAACTCTCCTTGAATTGAACGAGTAAACATCTCCATAGGGTCTAGTGATTTCAAAGCCTAGTCTATCCATAATAGATTTTGTCATATTACGTTATGAGAGGCCCTGAAGTCTATCATGCAATTATGCAACAACCAATCGTGCACCTTCAGGGTAATATAGAAAGGGGTGATGGTATCTCTGGCGCCTTCAAAATGTGGACCAAAAGTGATATTAGGCTTGTCATTTTCCAGATTTATCACATCGGAGTGACTCTCCAGATCTGAAAAAATTATCATCTTGGTTATTTGTTTTCGGTACATAGGATTCTTTGCCAACTTGACCAAAGGTATGGGTATCTTTATCTTTTTTATCTCGCTTTCTAGGAAAAAAACTCCCACGGTTTTATCCATTTCCTTGGCCGAAACCTTGGGCTCCTTCCGATCCATTTTATTTAGTATCATCGTTTTAATTTCAGTGTTTCTGGTTTCGGGTGTCTGTGTTTCAGCTGTCTTATTTTTTTTTATTGGGATTTGGCCCCTTTTACATTAGTATTCTACAAATATACCCCTATGTTATTTCACATCACGATCTCTTTCTCGACGGGCTCGTATATTTCACCCGTAGGAAAAATTTTCTTGGGTTGCGCAGTTGACACAGGTTTGATTCTGGGTGTCAGACTATACTTGTGCTGGAGTTCGGCCATTCCTTGGTAAGAAAAGTCATCAGTGCCATTTTCATCTTCGATCGATGATTGTTCTATGTTCAGGGACTTCTCATAATCTATTTTGGTCAAGTGAGGTTGTACACAATCGTCGCCTAAGTTGTTTATGTCTTCTTCCAAGTCTTCGAATTCTCGCATATCATTTCCCCATATAAAATTTTCATTTTTTAGAGGTGCTTGGATCTTTTGGTCTTTGTTTTTAACTTGTCTTGTTTGGAACTAAGGATTGGGATTTCTCCTAAAATATCTCTTAATGAATTCATCCGCTTTGGATTTATCTAGCTCCATTCTCAAGATTTTGTTTGATAGTTATCCTAGCCATGTCATCCATTTTGTCATATGAGGATATTACAGATCCAGAGGGACCTGCTTGTTCCTTGAGACGTCTAGCTTCCCTATTTACCATCTCAATTTTCATTTTTAATTTACCTGAAGCCATCATGTTTGACTCAATTTCCACAGCATCATCCTGCATTTGGGTTAGGTCAGCCCCTCTCCTTTCTCTTAATAGTAGAGCAAAATTGGGTTCAAAAGCTCCAACAAAAGTTACTTTGGTGGTGGGTTGAGACGGTTTAACTTCAATAGGGATGTTATTATACAACTTGTTAAACCTTTGGATGAATTCCATAACAATTTCAGATCCCTTTTTCTTTAAAGACCCGAACTCGGTCAAATAGTATAAATGATCCTTTATTTCACCCCATTGTTTGAGAAAGAGGTCCTCTAGTGCATCATAGGATATGATTGAACCTAGGGGTAGGCTCTGAAACTAGGTTCTTACCTGTCCTTCGAAAGTTTGGAAAAACAATCGGGAATACAAGTCCTCATGCTTGAGTCCTAGAATATCAATGAATTGATCAGAAAATTGATATGCTTGGCTACAGTTAGATCCCCTTCTCCTGTGAAATTGGGTAAGTTTTTCATATAGTTTTTAGGTAAATCATGGAGAGGTACGAGAAGGACCAAGGGGGCGTATCTCGCGACTACTTTTGTGAAAACTCTGGGAGGCGGTTGCTGGCCTTGACCTCCTATTCCCCTTGCTCCTCCTCCGGCGGAAACCATGGATAACCTAGGAGAGGAAATCGATGCGTTATAAAGAGGGTTGGCAAAGATGTAAAGTGACTCTCTAGCTTCCTTGGGGCGGAAAAGGGAGAAATCAAGAAACTTTTTACCAGGGGAAGTGAAGGATGAAAAAGGAGAAGAAGGGCTCAACTCCTCTGACTTGCAGGATATGTAAATGGGAGAACCCACCTGTGTCGAATCCGTGTTCGTGAAAAACTCTTCTAGGCCTTGAGTGATGAAGGGGTTTATATTGAGATTCCATGGGATATCGATAGGGATGGGCTTTGAGGCAGGTGTGTCTCCCCTCATAATGTAAGAGGTAGTCAGAGAGATCTCAGTTTTGACGACACTGTCTGATATTTTTCTGAGGGGAATCTCTCTCGAGGATGAAGTTTCGAAAGAGGTCTTATCTTGATATTTATTAGACTTGGGTTGATATGAAACCACGTTTTTCTTAAAAAGACCCTTTGGTCTTAATATTTTTTCAAGGTCATAAACTGGCACTATCTGTTTGGCATCTGGGTTTTGTCTGGTGTTCTTCCGAAAGGATGCCAACTTACTTTAAGAGTGGAGTCGCCAAGTGAATGATGAAGGTTTAGCCTTAACAAGGTGTTCTCTCTTTGTTCACTATCAAAAAATGAAGCTTGAAAATGTCATTTTCTCAGGGGAAAGTGACTACGATTCTCCATCCCCGACAGCGGCACCAGAAATATGTTATTCCTAAGTCTACACTTAAGGCTATAAAGTGTAGAGTCTAAGCATCTAAAAAGAGTGAAAGAAAAGGAAGGGTAAGAGACAATTTGTGGGGGGGGTGGATGAAGCTATGTTCGATCTCTGAGTTATCTTTTTATAGCTTCCAAATATTCTTGCATGCTCATATCCCGCTCGATAGTGGCCCATGAACATTCGAGCTCTGTCTGAGTTGTGGCAGTCTTGAGTATGGTATGGAAATAATTTAAAGAAATGTTGGTTTGATTCGCTAGACCAGGTTTGATATTGGGTTGGCTTATGATGGGTACAGTCATGGGGAGAACATAAACTTTGAAGGAGGTGGATGCTTTAAAGTGCTTGTCTCAATCTTTAGATTGTACAGGGAAAGTTCAATGAAGCCAGTTGGAGGGTTTAGTGAAAATGAAGGCTGTCTTCCATAACTAAGTTTAAAATATTGAAACTGAGTGTGAAACATAGAGCTATCAACAAATGTGGGGAATCAATTTCAGAGGAATCCCACGCTATGGCAGAAGAAGAAAAAGACAGGAGTACCTTTATGAAAGCATATAAAGTAGAGATCTTAATCTTTCACAGGTCTTGTACCCGCAAGTAGTCGATACAGAGGAAAAAATATAAATAACATAAAAACCATAGAACCTGATCACCACGGTAGAAATTATACTAAATTGCAGCTAGAAAATTCATCAAAGACATATATGTAAAATGACATGAAGCATGAATATACAGAGGAGAAAAAAAACACATAACTCAATCTTGTTAAAATATGGAGTCTTCAATCCGCTTTGTATTAATCTTGGCTTGAGAGAACTTTCTCTATTACAACCTATTCATGGCCCAAAAAAATCCCATTCTATTACAATCTTTCTTTTATTTAAACAAACTTCTGAACCTTTGGAACTCCGATCGTTCTTGAAAATTGTCAGTTACAAATGGAAAATTGGAGTGTTTCATCTCCTCTTATTTGCCTTCCCTAGTAAGGGCAGAGCACCTTCCTTTCCTTTCCCTTTGGGTTCTAGAAATAGAACAGGTAGACATCTGTCATTATTTCGCACTACAAACCTACCCCTTTGCCTGCTCGGTGAAAATGATGCACCTCTCCACCAACTGGGCTATCAACCTAGAAGGATCTGGTTGGTTGCTTGCTTCAAAAGTGTAACAACTCTTCACCAGTTGCAGCAAACATTTTCCCACTTGTCATTCCTCTGTGATGATGGAGCATAATTGTAAACTTGGTTGTACTATCCATTTGTCCACTTGGGCCATATCAACCTGGCTAATTTAGGATTTCTTCATTTGTTGCTTCTCCATGTTTTCTTTGTTGTCCAACAAATCTTTAACTATATTGATTTTTCCTAGTGTCCCAACACTACTTTCCTTATCAAGGTCTAGCAAACTTTTACTTATCACAGATAACATTTCCTCACAAGAATTCTTTACTTTATTATCTCTCCCCTTGCTTTCTGATAGATTCTGCTCTGAGACCTTCAGCAAGATATTACCTCTGGTTTGTTTTGCGGTGGATAATTTTGAGCTGTTGACCATCTATATCTTTGCCATAGCTATAACAGTGTCTTGGAAAGCGACCCGTGCTACCTTGAATTCTCTTTCTCTTGAAGAAATATTTTCTAATATTTGATCTATTATCCGGAAATGGTTTTGAATGGTTCCTAACTTTACCAGCAGGTTTTGTTGAGCCGTAAATACCTTATGTTGGATTTCGACGGCCTATGATCTGAACACTTTTATGTCTACAGCCTGGTTCTCGACCACCTCCAATTTCGACTGCAACTCTATAATCTGTTGCCCCTGCTGGCTTACCTGTGTTTGTCTATTTTGCGCCGATTGGCACACCTGCTCGAGGTCGGACCTGAGCTTCTTGATTTCATGCAGGTCAGCTGTTCAGGCTTCCTCAAGGCTCCTCCTCAGCTCGTCCCTGACATTTGCTTCATTAGTAGCCACCTTAGATTCCAATTTACTGATCAGGAGGTTCTTTCATTTCAACTGGGCCGTCAAAGTCCCAACTGAGTACTGATTTGTTGTAGCATAAGCCCCTAGTGTCCTGGCTATCTCCTTTGCAAATTATCCCTCTTTCGCGGCCTTCCCATCTGTCATGATTTTAAATTTTTTATCCATTATGCCCTCTTTTTGATATAATCCTCGCCTCACCACGGCCTTTCTTTTTTTTTCAAAGAAAAATTCATTAGGAGGAAGCTCCTCTACAGAAATAGGTGTCAGTTCTTCATTGAAAATCCATCCCACGTTAGGATTTCCCTTTGTGAACTACAAGGTTGTGACAATAGCAATCATACTGTTGATTTCCTTGTTTGTTTGTTTCGGGGTGACCTCTATAACTAACTTGTTTGACGTGAGCAAAAGTGAGTCACCCGATCCGTGAGAAGGTATCTCTACTTGGCCTTGGGCTTGCTTGCCTGGTGTGCCCTTTTCAAGGTTTCCTTCTTGCTTCTGAGGGAATTCAGCTCCTTGATCTGAGGTTCCAGCCTCCCTTGTTTTCCATTGGTCCTTCTCCCCTCTAGGACTCGAGTCCTTTTCACCTTTGGCTCCCATCTACTTTGTAACTGGAAGCTCTGGGGCTTCACCCTGTAAAATATGGGGGAGAAAACTCCGTCGATGCTCCTAGAATTTCAAAAATTCGTCCATATCTCCAAGTGGAAAGGATTTAATCCGAATTAGGACTTCAGCAAAGGACCTCACACCCCAGAATATTTCGTCATGAGGGGAATCCTCGTGTTCATACTTCTTCAGGCTGCAACTCGCCAGGTGATTGCTCACAACCTTACTAGGGTCGTGCTTCTTGAACTCAATATCCACTAGATTCATTTATTCTAAAGCCGTAGCCTCAGCTTTGGCGTGGCCAAAATATAACAAGGAATACACACCAATATGAATAGGGAAGGGCAGCCATACCTTTTTTGACACTCCTTTGAGCTCTTTTCTTATTCCATTGAGCACAGTCTATCTGGCGATCTCACTGCACAATAACTTATCTAGTAGGAATAGAGGGAGGGAATATGGAGGGACAGAGGTGCCGAAAAACCTGATATACAAAAATTACGCCTCTAAATACCAATATTCGATGTTTCTTAGGATAGTCGCAACACTATTTGACATCATGGAAGGCGACTAGACAAAAATGGCGACATGCAGTGGCACCATTACCTAGTTGAAGATCTCGCAGATGAATTCTTTGGCCTTATCCTCCCAAATCTTCGAGTGGTAGACATGGATATGCTCTGTATTAGATGGAGCCCATCTCCAGTTCATCAGTAGGAAGGGTGTCATGAAGAAGATGGCATCCATGATGTAAGCAGACATAAAGAATGAAGCTTCTTTCTTACTCGCTCTTTGTGCTCGATATTCAGTAATTCGACTGGTCAGACTGTTAGACAACAGTTTGGCCTAGTCGAAGGAGAAACCCTCAACGACTGTATGAATGAGTGGTACCCATGGGAGGAAGAAATAGGTAGTTTTTTCCTTCCCATACAACCTGCAAGTCATCATTGCTATGTACTTGAACTGTGGCTCCAAGGAAGAGATTGAAGAGATCCCATTGGAGTCAGCCCTGAATTTCGCGGGGTGTGAGACCTAATATTTGATTAGATCAGACAAAATTTTTTCATACTACTCGCACTCCTTCTTCTTAGCAATTCAGCGTTGTGAGTAAGGTTAGGCGTGGGTGACAGTTTATACATTGCTCACAAATGTTCTGGTCGGAAGGTACCAATCGTCACCTTTTGTTCTCTAATAATCATCCTGGTCGGGATGTCCACATGGTCCAGCGCCCACTTGATCATATCACAATAGGGAAGAAGCTGGGGCCTCACCGCTATTTTGTGCATCTCTTCTTGAGCAACGATTTTGTATTTGGTTGATAAATCATCCTTCTCGTTGTCGCTAGAATCATCCAAACAATTTATCGACTCGGATTGCAGGATGTTGGAAACGTATGACCATGTCTTGATAGACTTAATACTTCGGGGCGAGGTATTGGAAACAACATCTGAACCCTGATCTGAACTCTCGACAACTGACTTGGGCATTTTTCGTGGATCCATGAGAGTGAAACCTGCAACTGGACCACCTGTCGAACATATTTGAAAATCACAAACAACGGTTAACCTGGTAAAATGGATCTGCGCGTAAATAGAAATGAGAACTGAAAAACTGAAGGAAAAACTCTTTATCTTAGTCATTTAAACCACGGGTGTCCTTACAAACAGAATGGTCAAATAACTTAAAAGAAATATTTATAAGTGAAAGTGAAATCCTACTATCTGTCACCTCGCCGTAGTTCAAATAAATGCCATAATTGTTTGACGAGTTGTAACACGAATCAACGCAAAAAACATTTAAACTTACTTTGTAGACGATGCGTGTTAAAGGTTGCTTAATGCATCAATTAATCCAACTTATATCCTTTAATTAAGTGTGTTTTAGTCTTTAATCCCCCTTTTTCAACGTTCGCCATATCAGAAGATTTCACTCCTAGCCTTTGAGTCCCCAAAACCCAAAATCGCGATGATGCGACTTGGTTAAATATTCATGATCTGACTTAAGTTATTAATTAATCCATGCTTAATTAATGAATATCGTGACTTCGCGACTCAGAGCTATGAGGGTATTGTTTTTTGGGAGAACGATCATTGAGTCGTGAAACCCCGATAGTGCTTAACTAGGGTTTAAAGTGACTTACTCCTGACACTAACCTGGGTAAACTTTTAAAACCTCTATCGCCACTTCCCATGTCAAGACACTAAGGACAGTGGGAAATGTCACAAAAGAGATAAAATCTAGAAACTATCTTTTTGGGCTTAAATATAATATCTCACTTATTTTGAATAAGGCAACTTCAACACCCAGGATGGATGAAGTAGGTGGGAAAAGGCCAAGGAAGACACCTATGCAATGTTGGGGATGTAATGGAGATCATAGGTATATATATTTCCCTCACATAAATGACATGGTGAGAGTTGTTCATAATGTTCAGCGAGTAGAAACAATGGAGGACATGGGAAGAAGAGTACCAAGGATCTATGTAGCCCTAGAAAACAAGCAAGATGAGTTTCAATCACACATGATTGAAGTTGAAGTTATGATCAATAACCATGACTTTACTATTTTAGTAGAATCAGGGGCTAGTCATATCTATATATATCCTAAGGTAGTGGAAAGATTTCAATTTCCAAGAATAAAGCATGAGAAATATTGGCTGGTACAACTGGCTACAGAAGCCTAGAGGAAGGTTGTTGAGTTGGTTAAATCATGTATAGTGGGAATGAATGGACTGAGTACCAAGGAATATTTGAACATCTTGCCTTTGGGATCATATGATTTCCTAATTGGTATGTATTGGTTGGACCAACACCATGCCATATTATACTGTCATAACAAGGCATTCACTTGCTTGGATGAGGAAGGAAATTGACCAACAGTCCAAGGGATTCTGAGGGCAGTTACTGTCCGAGAAATATCAGTGATGTAGCTGAATAAGTGTTACAAGAAGGGTTGTCAAATATTTGTAGCCCATATGGAGGAAGCATCTAAGGATAAGGTGCCAAATCTGGAGGATGATGCAGTCCTAGAAGATTTTGAAGATGTGTTCAAGGAGGTACTAGGACTACCTCCAAAGAGAGATATTGATTTCTCTATAAATTTAATGCCTAGCGAAACTCCAGTATCAAAGGCTTCTTACAGAATGAGTACACTAGAGCTGAAGGAGTTGCAAATGTAGCTTGAAGAACTTCTGAAGAAGGGGTACATACTCCCCAGTGTGTCACCTTGGGGTGCCCCAATTCTATTTGTGAAGAAGAAATATGGGACATTGATATTGTGCATTGATTTCATATAGTTGAACAAAGTGACTATAAAGAACAAGTATACTCTACCAAGGATCGATGATCTCTTCGATTAGTTGAAGGATGTAAGGATATTTTCAAAGATTTATCTCAGGTCAGGATACCATTAGGTAAAGATTAAAGAGGAAGACATCAACAAGACCACCTTTAGGATAATGTATGGTCATTATGAGTTCACAATGGTTCCATTTGGGTTATCAAATGCACCAGTTGTTTTCATGTGCCTAATGAATGGTGTTTTCCAAGAATATTTGGACAAGTTTGTCATTTTATTTTTGGATGAAATCATTGTATATTCCAAGTTGGAAGAAGAGTGTGAGCATCATTTTAGGATGGTGTTGCAAGTGCTAAGAGAGCATCAACTTTATGCCAAATTGATAAAGTGATCATTTTATCAAAACACAATTCACTATTTGGGGCATATCATATCTGAAGAAGGGATAACAGTGGAACCTGAAAAGATTGAGGCCATTAAAGGGTGGAAAACACCTAAGAATGTGACAAAATTCAAATCCTTCATGGGTTTAGATGGCTACCACAGAAGGTTCATTGCAGGGTTTTCAAGACTAGCTCATCCCATCACTTCCTTGCAAAGGAAGGGGAAGAAGTTTCAATGGACAACAGAATGTGAAATGAGCTTCCAACAATTGAAGCAATTGTTAACCAGTGCTCAAATTCTATGGATTGTTGATCCAAATGAAGATTTTGTGGTTTGCACAGATGCATGCAAAGAAGGATTTGGTGGAATCCTTAGTCAGAATGGGTTTGTGATATGTTTTGAATCCAGAAAATTGAAAGAGCATGAAAGTCTCTATGCCACTCATGATTTGTAGTTGGCGGCCATAGTGCATGCTTTAAATAAATGGAGACACTACCTCATGGGAAAGAGGTTTGAGATGAGAACAGACCATAATAGTCTTAAATATGTGTTTGACCAACCTACTTTGAATGATAGGTAGAGTATATGGTTGGAATTCCTCTTTGAGTATGAATTTGATATCAAGCACATCAAAAGAAAGGAGAACAAAGTGGTTGATGCACTCAACAAGAGAGTGCATGAACTATATGCTACAACCATTAGTATGTATCAGCCAGATCTTAAAGGAATAATTTTTGAGGCTGCAAAAGTTGATTTGCAATACATGGAATTGGTAACTAAATTGCAACAAGGTAAAATGCAACAAAAAGATGAAGATTATGAATTGGGAATTGATGGAATTCTCTTGTACAAAAACATAGTTTATGTACCCAATTCTCCTGAATTGAGGAGTGTGATTTTAAAAGAAATTCATAATGTGCCTTATGCACGACACCTTGGATATCAAAAAAAAGTTTCAATAGTCAAGAGACAATATTATTGGCCATGAATGAAAAAATAAATTGTAGAGTACATAGCCAAATGTGTGAAGTGTCAAAGGGTCAAGGCTAAGCATAGACACCCAACTGGGTTGATGCAACCATTACCCATCCTTGAGTGGAATTGGGAAGTGGTGAGAATGGATTTCATCATAGGATTACCCAGAACAAACAAGAAACATGATTCCATCATGGTAGTGGTGGATAAACTTACTAAAGTTGCCCACTTTATTCCATTGAAAACTACTCACAAGGCAAATAATGTTGTTGATATTTATATGAGGGAAGTAGCACACTTGCATGGCATACCTAATACAATTGTGTTTGACGGAGATCCAAAGTTTACCTCAAAGTTTTGGAGAGGATTATTGAAGGGGTTCAGAATGAACCTAAACTTCAGCACAACCTATCATCCTGAGTCTGATCGAAAAACATAAAGAGTTAATAAAGTGATAAAATATATGTTAGGAATGTATGTGATGGAAAAATCATCCATATGGGAAGACTAACTAAACTTGGTAGAGTTTTCTTACAACAATGGGTATCAAGCATCACTGAAGATGAGCCCTTTTGAATCACTTTATGGTAGAAAGTGCAACACCCCAGTAAGATAGGACAACCCAAATGATAGAGCAGTTGTTGGGCCAGATTTTCTCAGGGAAATGGAAGAGAAATTGTTAAAGATAAAATAGAATTTGAAGGCTGCCCAAGACAAGAAGAAAATCTATGCTGACAAGAACATAACTCATAAGGAATTTAAAGTGGGTGATCATGTTTTCTTGAAGGTGAAAGCCAATAGAACTTCCCTGAAGTTGGGGAACCGTTCCAAGTTGGTAGTCAGTGACTTATATGATTGCATTTCCTGCATGCATGACTATTCATAGCGTATTTCATGTCTCATTGCTAAATAAATATAGACCTGATGCTAATAATGTGATTGATTGGAATGTGATTTATGTGGAGCAAGAAGGCACTTGACAAGTGCACCCAGTGCACATACTAGACCAAAAGAAAAATAAGCTTTGAAATCAAGCCATAGGGATTGTAAAGGTCTAGTGGACCTGGTACGGTCCCGAGGACGCAACATGGGAGCATGAAGATGTTATGCGGAAAGAATACCCACATATTTTTGAAGATTTTGAGAATATTGTTGATGTCATGTAAATGAGTTGCACCAAGGACAGTGGAAAAATAAGGGGAGGGGATTGTAATATCCCAAGGATGAGCCTTGGTTGTAACTATGAATTGTAACATGTGTGGTAGGCTGGTGAGCCAATTGTTATAATCAAGGAAGCTTATGTTCTTATTAGGCTAGAGAGCCTAGATGTTAAAGGCCAATAGTCTATTTTGTACATGTAAATATTCATATTATTAAGATAAAAACATCATTGCATGTATACCGGCCATGAAGAAAGAGTATGGGGGACTAATCTTCACTAGGTTGGGAAAGGGAGGAGGCTAAGAGATTGAGGAAAAGGGATAATCTTAAGAGATTAAACCCAAGAGAATAATATATAATTAATATTCTAAAAGTTGTAAAGAGGATATTAATTTATCCT
>JASDQU010107851.1:36029-55882 GCA_032191745.1 Picea mariana
CTAACATAATCTCTACCGTTAGATCTGTGACCTTATAATGAACGGTCCATATTTACAATGAAATTACAATATACATTTACAAGGAAATTTTTCTTTCGGGGGCTTCGCCCCCGAACCCCTGCTGGGGGCCCGCTTGCTCCCAAACCCCCCAGCTGGGGGGATATCCCCCCCATACCCCACAAAGGGGGTACCCCCCCTCTGCACTTCCCCACATGGAAGAGTGTACATACTTCTGGGGTGCAAATACTTCATGGGGTATAAACACGACTGAAAGTAAAAGACCTCTAAATCAAGAAGATAATCAGGCTCCACAACCAACAGAAACAATATGAGGATTAGATGGGTGGGAAATTGTAAAATCCTCATTATGCAATAAGGAATACATTTTTAAATTCCTTAGTATTTCATTTTAGAGGACATAGTGTGCATTTTCAGACCATTTTTGTTGTTGTTGTGAATAAAGGATAAAAACTTCCTTTTAAAACAAAGAGGTCAAATTGTTAAAATTGGCCTTATTAAAATGCTGAGGGAAGTGCACAACCAATTATGAAATCTAGTATTATGATATCATATATATATAGGCTTATGAAAAATTTAATCTTTGAGATAAATTATGCATGTCCCTTGGTGAAAAATGCATTCCTTAAAAGGGAAAAATGCATAAAAATGCATGCCCTAGGAAGAAAAATGCATGCCTTGTGTTGGTAATTGTATGTTGACCTTATGAAATTACATGAAAACAATGTATTGAGGAAAATGCACACATTGTTAGGGAAAAATGCACACCTCAAGTTGAAAATGCAAGTTTAGTACATGGGATTGCATATTTGCATAGTAAGAAGGAATATGCACACCTTATTAATGACAAATGCACACCTACATTATAAAATTGCACGTCCTTGACATGTTTTGCATCCCTATGATGGCCTAAACTCTATATGGTTCTTCCTTAGTGCATATGGATGGATTTTCATATGAAGGTCAATGAAAATGGATGTTGATCCATTGTATATGATTGTTTCTTGTATGACATATTTTATAAAAACCTTGAACCCATGTTTGACAAGTTGTTTGGAAACATACTTAGGAAAATAACCTTGTATGTTGAGTTGTTGCAACTTTTGGGAATGACATTGATTGAAACTAGAATTCAGGGCAATATGGCTATGCTAGGTTTTTATTGTTAAACCTTAATGAAAATTATTAAAGGCTATTTTATAATATTCTTTAATGATGAATACAAAGGTAGATTGCATTCCTTTGATAACTGTAATTAGTTTGTTTACACGTATGCTCCAATGGTGGATTCTATAGCTACCTCATTATTAAAATAGGTGTTAAAATCAAGAGAGCGCCTAAGTATAAAATATATTAAAGTTGGATAGTGAAATGAAAGAATTTCAAGAGCTTGAGAAATGCAAGCATAGGGAAAAGTAGTCGTGCCCAAGTCCCAGAATCTTAGAAACTAGAAGTACTTGTAAGTCTCCCACACCTATGATTGATTTCAAATGCATGAAAGATATCTTTCTTCGCCATGTAATTTGAGATTGAGTGTGTGTGTTTGTATTATAGCTGAAAAATTTCATTTTTTTTCTTTCACAATTATCCTCTAACACATTCATGCAATGATATATTTTTTTTCTAGGTTACAACGCTCAAGGAAAACCCCCAAGTACTCCCCCTCGTTTCAAGGATGGTACCCTAGGTAAACCTTGATGATTACACACTTATACTGAGAGGGGGGGGGGGTGAATCAATATAAGACATTTTTTTTTCTTTTTTCAAACATTCATCAACCATAAGAAAACAATCACATATGAGATCTACTAACTATAGAACATGGAAAACACAATTTACGTGGAAACCCTTTCAAGAGAAAAACAAAAAGATTCTCTTTATAATTCTTTTTAGGCACCAACATAATGCTACAAATGGGAAACCCAATATAAATACACATGAATCTCAAGGAAGGTACACTCCCTAAACCAACTAGATTCTTGGAAGGCACACTCTCTCAACTTATTGGAGGAGAAGAAGAACTAGGCACAAGTCCCAAGGAAGGAATTGATCCGATCTAGATAACTAGTTGTTAGAAGGTAGTTGTAGCTTGATCTATTCAAGCCATAATGTAATGACATGTATCTATATATGACTGCCTCCTATAATAAATAAAGTGATGGCCATTTTTCTCTTAGTTTTGGTGATAGTATCCATGTTTTCCCATTCTAGTTAATTTATGAGTATTTCTATTGCAGATCAATTGGTATCAAAGAATCAATCTAATATGCTTATGATCTAGTGAGTTTTAGAAAGATAATTATTTGTATGGGTTTCTAGTTTCTGCACTCACCCAATATCTATATCTAGAGGTTGCTAGAGGTGGCTCCACCCTCTATTTCTTAGGAAGTATGTTAGGGTTTTATCCATAACTCCACTACCTAGTCCTTTGTGGTGATTTCCAGCTTCAAAGGCATGCTCAAGGCTCATCCCACCCTCCATATCTTCCAACACAGTGCACTAGGGTTTCTCTTTCCCTCCACTACTCAGTTCTTTGGTTTGGGGATATTTCACTCTGTTAAGAACCAAATATAAAAATAACATAAAAAGAACCTTAGAATAAGTACTCAACGCCTTGAAAAAGATATAATTTCAGATAATAAGCCTCTTCGAGGGGGAAACTTCTTAAACACCACATAAATTTCCAAATACAATATGATTCCAAATGAAAAGGTCTCCTTGGTATATATAGGAGACTAGGAGGTACAATTACAAATAATGGACCCAAGACGACATAAATAAAATATCATTAATGATGTAATATGCCCCAATTAAGGGGTAATGTTCCACTATTTAGGGATTAACATTACCCTCCCCTTCAGACAAGTGTTGTCTGCAACGCTTGAGTAATTCAGGATGCTTCTGTACAAAAGACTCATCTTCCCAAGTGGAATCTTTAGCAAGTAGTTTCCTCCACTTAATGACATACTCTGAAATGGATCTATTCCTCAACTGATGAATTCTTGTGTCAGTGATAACTTCAGGATTCAATACGGTTTTTCCTTCCTTGTCAAGTTCTGGAAATATAGTTTGAACTGGGATCTTATCACCTATAAGCTTATTTAAGCATGAAACATGGAAAACTTGGTGTACTCATGAAGATGTAGAAAACTCCAATTGGTATGCCATAGTACCAATATTTTGCAACACCTTATAAGAGTCATAGTACTTTGGTGATAATTTATTATCCTTCTTGTCTTTCTTGAGGGACATGTGTTTGTATGGTTGTATTCTTAAAAACACCAAATCCCCTACTTCAAAACTTCTTTCACTACGATGTTGATATGCTTTTTGTTTCATGTGATTTTGTGCCATGGTCAGGTTATCCTTTAATATTTGGAGAACTTGTTGTTGATCCTCAATGTGATATTCCACTTCTTGAACCTTAGATTTTTATTTTAGAGAATAAGTGATGGAAGGAGGGTGGTATCCATAGAGTTCCATAAATGGTATCATTTTTTTTGCAGTATGAAAGGAAGTGTTATACCAACATTCTGCCAAGGGTAACCATTTGAACCATTGTGTTTGTTTATCAGAGACAAAGCAGTGAAGGTAGCCTTCCAAAAATTTGTTCACTATCTCGGTTTGTCCATGAGATTGAGGATGATAGGATGATCTATGAGCTAGTTGAGTACCCAAACAAGAAAATAATTCTGTCCAAAAATGTCCAGTGAAGATGGGATCTCTATTACTTACAATAATATTTGGGCTTCCATGTAGCTTTTGAGCCATCTTCATGAATGTGGTGTAAACTGTACTGGCTTTGGAGGGATGAGAGAGTGGACAAAAGTGTGCGTACTTGGCCAGTCTATCAACAATCACCATGATGACACTCTTTCCTTCAGACTTTGGTAAAGCTGCGATGAAATCCATGGAAACCGCCTCCCAACACTGACTTGGGATGTCTAATGGCTGTAAAATACCTCAGGACTTAATTGTTTCCACATTATTTTGTTGGCAAACTAAAAATTATTCCATAAACCTTTGAACATCAGTTTTAAGGCCATCCCCAAAAAAATCCTTCTTGACCCTATGGTAGGTTTTCAAAAATCATGAGTTCCCTCCTACCGGAGAGGTGTGAAATTATAATAGTACCTTTATTTTTATTTGAGAGTTATTACATAAATATAAGCAATATTTGTACCATAGTGAATCATTTTTCCATGTAAATGTATCTGATGCATTGGAATCCTGCTGCAACCTTTGAATGAGAGTCCACAAGTTTTCGTCATTCTTCCATTCATCCCCCGCTTCTATTATCCAATCGGGTTAGATGATTGAGATAGCATAGAGAAAGGCCTCAACATCTTCATCCTTTCTTGAGAGTGAATATGCCACAACATTTTGCTTCCCTTTTTTTAGATATGATTTCAAAATCATAACCCAATATCTTGGTCACCCATTTTTGTTGTTCTTCTGAAGATAGTCTTTGTTCCAAGAAGTATTTAATACTATCATGGCTTGTTTTGACCTTGAAGTGCCTACCTATTAGGTAAGGGTGCCATTTCTTCAATGCATTTAGTATTTCCATAATTTCATTCTCATAAATGGGTTTGTGTAAGTCCTTCCCCTTGAGTGACTGACTTTCAAAAGAAAGGGGTATTCCTTATTGCATTATAATAGCACCAATGCCATTTCCCAAGGCATCACATTCCACAATAAAGGTTTTTGTGAAGTCTGGTGTGGTCAAGATAGGAGATTTTCACATCGCCTCTTTAATTTGTTCAAAATCTTGAGTTGCCTATGGAGTCCATGAAAATGCATCCTTCTTAGTTAATGTCGTTAAAGGTGTTTCTATTCTTCCATAGTTTCGAAAAAACCTACAGTAGTAACCCATCAAACACAAAAATACTCTAATATTCTTCAATGTTTTGGGAATCGACCAGTCCATCATGGCCTTAATCTTGTTAGGGTCTACCTTGACACCTTCATGAGATACAATATGACCCAAATACTCTACCTCCCTAACCCCAAAGAAACATTTGGATGGTTTGGCATATAGTTGTTGCTCCTTTAGTAGTTGTAGCACCTTGTCAACATGTTCAACATGATCCTTCCAAGACTTGTTATAGATTAGTATATCATCAAAAAATACTAACACAAATTTTCGAAGGAAGGGCTTGAAAATGGAATTCATAAACTCTTGGAATGTGTAAGGTGCATTTGTAAGGCCAAAAGGCATGACCAAAAATTCATAATGGCCCTCATGAGTTCAAAATGTTTTTTTTGGGATATCTTCTTCCTTCATTCTAATCTGATGATACCATGAACAAAGATCCAACTTTGTGAAATAGATTGCTCCATGTAGTTCATCTAACAATTCATCAATGACAGGAATGGGAAAATTATCTATAATAATGATCTTGTTGAGATCTATATAATCTGGGAACATACACCATGAGCCATACTTCTTAAGTACCATTACCACCAGTGTAGAGTACAGACTTTGGATAGGTCTAATAATGCCAACCTCTAACATTTCTTCAACATAGGATCAATTTCACTCTTCTGGGCATAAGGGTATCTGTAAGGCCTGATGTTAGGAGGAACACTCCCGAGAATTAGGTGAATAGAATGATCATGATTTCGAGTCGGTGGAAGACCTTTGGGAATATCTTCAAATACTTTGGAATGCTTATCAATAATCCCTTGGAGATATAGGGGAATAGATGGCTTAGATTTTTGAACATCTAGTGAGCATAGTTATGCAATTACACCTTGATGCCCCTTTTTCAATAATTTTGACATGCCATTAGAGCTTATCACCTTAGCGGGTTTCCCTGTGATAACCCTTAACTCAATTCTTTTCCTTGCATTGAAAAGTTCATGAAAAGTTCTTGAAAATTAAAGGCCATTGTTCCTAATGATTGTAACCATTGGATTCCTAGTACGACATCAACACAACCCATGGGTATAGCAATCATTGGACTATTCATTACATATTTCCCCATAGTAAGATTGATCTTATTTCATTTTCCTCAGAAATTGATGGTTCATCCATATGCAATCATTACTTGAAACTCTGGCGTTGGATATATAAAGCAATTGAGAGCTTTGGCTAATTTATAGTGAATGAAATTATGAGTACTACCATAATCAATTAGGACTATTACATTTTTCTTTTTGATATATCCTTCGATCTTGAGGGTTTTAGGAGTGCTAATTCCAACCAATGCATTACATGATATCGTGGGCGTCAACTCTTCAGAATAAATCACTTCTACGTTTTCATTTTGATATGGTTCTTGTTCTTGTTCGTGTTCTTATTCCTCTTCACAATATATGTAGAATAATTTATTCTCACCACACTTATGTCCCTTACTATACTTGTTGTCACAATTAAAACATAAACCTTTTTCTTTCATTTCCTGCAATTGCTGAGGTGTCAACCTTGTAGGTTGAGGTGTTTTAGAAGAAGGAACATTATTCTCTCGATAGATGTTAGGAGTCGTCCTTCTAGTAGCCCTAATTTTTACTTCCAACATTTCTTTCCACCCTAAATGCATTCTCCCATGATTTGGGTTCCCAAAGACGAACCTCATGTTGAATGTTATCCTTTAAAGTTCCTATAAATACATCAATCAGGTGCTCATCTGGAATATATGTTACCTTTGTATTCAATCTTTGGAAGTTCTCAATGTGCTATGTAACTGAACCCTTTTGATTGAGATTTATCAATTGGCTAAAGAAAGTATTGCTCCTTGTATCCTCATAGTGTGCTATCATTTCTTCTGTGAAAATTGTCCAAGTGACGAGTCATTTGCGAGAAAAAATCCATCGATACCACACAAATTGATTGGGTTCTAAATATAAAGAAGCAATTCATACCTTTTGTGTATGTGGCACATCATGTAGATCAAAGAATTGCTCCTTATGAAGTATCCATGTGATTGGATCCTTGCCATCAAACTTCCTCATATCGATCTGAGGAAAGTTATTTGTATTCAACCCAAAGTTGGAGTTTATACATTATTGATTCATCTTCCTTATGTCCTCATTATGAATTTCATGGGATACATTTTCACTTTTAGGTGTCCTCTCTATTAGAAAATTTTTCAATCCTTCCATGATCTCCCTTTTTAAACCTTCCATCTTAGTATTTATTTCCTCCAACTTAGCTTCAGTTGAATCCATCATCCCTTGTAGTTCATCTTTTTTTACTGTGTTCTTTGGTAAATCATTTATGTCCCTGTGGATTTCTTCACCTTCATTAAGAGTCAAAGTGGGATTGTCAGGAGGATTAATTGGTGTAGAAGTTCCCTTTTTTGGTGGCATGTTGGACAAGTATCACTTTTAAACATTGATTTCAAGGTGGTTCTTCTAGATGATATTTATTCTATTGTATATCCAAAATTTTGGCCCTTTTGGGTCTAAACCTTTATTTTTGTAGTTCTCTAATATTTCTTCTTTGCAATGCCATAGGTTTGATCAAAATTAGATGTGCCAAGTGGAAGTTATGATAACTTCCCCACAACTTGCTGAGTTTTTTCCCTTCCAGGAGAGCGTACTTGTAAAGTGTACCAAGATCACAATACATGATATTTGATTCTGACAATTGTACTAGGAATACTATAGGTTGTCCAATGTCCAATGAAACTAGTCTCACTTAATTTGGATACTCACTGAAGACGATATTATTGTTTTACCTGGAAGACCTGTTTGAGATTAGTTAATATGACTATTCAGATACCCTATCTTGCACAGGGTGTATCTACAAAAGTACGATGACCCAGAAGTTGAAATTTTTATCATGGCTAACTAGATAATTTCTATGAATATCCTCTAGATTTCAGGGTCTGACATGTTTCAAAACACATTTTATAGAGAAACATTTGCAATGACTAAATTCAAGATGATTCCAGAACCCTATCTTAAACAATATATATATCTGGCAGTATAAGGCCTCAATAGATGAAATTTGAGCCCCATGTACCTTGATCCATCTACTAAATATCCTCCAAGGGGTTCCTTATGAAACACCATAGAAAAACATTTATAGGGAAAATTCCAAGTTGTCTCAGATGTAGTAGTGAAACCACAAGATCTTGAGCTATGATACCAAATGTTAAGAACCAAATATCAAAATAGCATAAAAGAACCTCAAAATAAGTACTCAGTGCCTTGAAAAGGATATAAATTTCCAAATACAAGATGATTCCAAATGAAAATTTCTCCTTGGTATATATAGGATACAAGGAGGTACAGTTACAACTAATGGACCCAAGACAACACAAATAAACTAACATTAATAATGTAATATGCCCCAATTAAGGGTTAATGTTCCACTATTTAGGGCTTATCACACTCCCCCCCTCTTATCCATTTTGTAACAGGGTGTGCTAGGGTTTTCCATGCCCTCCCCTCTTTTCTAGTGTGCCTTCTCAACATGCACTTAGCTAGGGTTTGTTATAACGCCCTCCCTTTTAGGCTCTAGACAATGTGCTTCAGGGTTGGATCCAAATCCAGTGTTTCCCCATACATATATAGTTCCCAATCTAGATACAAATCTATATACAGAGGATAGTGCACTAGGTTTTGCTCCATATGGTGTGATTAATGGTTTTCCCTCCCTCTTGGGATCCAACACCATTTCTCTTCCATTTTTAATGCACTCTCCATTCTCAGTTCTCATTTTCTTTGGTATATGGAGATAATTCCTCCTCATCGAGACCCCTCCCTCGAGCATTCTACGTCTGTGAAATATTCTCCCATTTAGGACCTATCTATTGCTCTAGATAAACTCATACATCTCCAACGAAGATCCCCAACAGATCGATAGTTGTATAATCACTTCCACATGCCTAAGTTTTCATGGAATATGAATGGTGAGTTCATTAATTCATGGGTACGTAGACATTCCCACAAATGATGGAAGAAGAGAAGCTACATATCATCACTTTGCAATTGGAAGGGGTTTCTCAAGCTTGGCGGGACACCAAAATGGATACCTCCTCTCTGGTGGTACACTTGGGAGATAAAGCTATGGCCACCCCTCTGCCTATTGGTTTTTGAGATTCCTTTTGTGAAGCGCTACAAAATTGCTTCTATCCCTTGGGGTACCATCAGATTCTCCTACATCATTGGTTGAAACTCCACCAACTCTTGTTCCAGACAGTCCAAAGCTACATTGAAGTGTTTACTAAGCTCTTCATTTAGTTACAAATTCAAGATTCCAAAGAGGTACTCATTGTTAAATTTAATTTCGGTCTTTTATTATTGTTACGTAGAAATATTGATTTAATTGAAATCTCTTCCTTATAAAAGGCCTTTCTTTGTTCCTTGGCTATACAATGAAATATCACTCCTCACCTTTGATGTCCTCTATCCAAAGTTGGCCCTTCATCAACTCCTTCTTCTCCCGCCTCTTCTATCTCGACTAAGCTTAACAAATGGTGTTCTTATCACAAATCTTAGTTTCACTCCTTAGTTGAATGTTGTGTTCTTCGTAATCAAAATCCTATGAAGACTCCATTCATTGATTCTCCTGAGTGCTCCTCGAGCACATGCCCCCCCTAAACTGATCAAATTGGAGAATACCATGAAACTGAACTCCTCTCTGTCGATCATGGCCACTGATCCCCAAACTTTTTCACTAACGCCTTTTTTACTCACAATTTCCAGATCAAGCAATCCACGACCACACTCATCCTCAACAATGGTAGCCAAAAGAATTTGGTTTCTCATGATTTGGTGCAAAAATTGGCGCTTCCTACTACCCCTCATCTGGTACCCTACCAATTGGGTTTGGTTCATAAGGATGGTATCCATGTGATGGTGACCCAATTTTGTGCCATTACTTTTTCCATCAACCCTTTTTGAGATAATATTCTTTGCGATGTGTCTCCTTTGGATTCCACAGATGTTCTTCTAGGTATTCCCTATCAGGAACTTCTTCATACTATATACCATGTTTGCAATCATCAATATCATATTTATAAATATGGATGTACCTATTTCCTCACCTCATCCTCTCTGAAATCCCATGCCTTACTTCCTATCCAACTTGTTATTCATCAATGTAGTATCAACAAATCCATTTCCCTCTATCTAGTGTGCCCTCTTAAAATAGATAGCCCCTCTCACTCCCTTCCTTCATATCTGGTTTCTTTACTCACATCCTTAAAATATATCTTTGTTGCACCCACCAGAATACCCCCCATCCATTCCATTGAACATTCCATCATTCTTATTCCTAGAGCCACTTTTCCCAATGCCCCTTCTTATCTCCTGGCTCCTCGTGATGCCAAGGAAGTGGAATGCCAACTCCAACAACTTATTAATATTGACCACATCCAACTAAGTTCTCCACCCTGCGCCTCTCATTCCTTCATCATTCCCAAGAAGGAGTTTGAGGAATGACATGTAGTCATGGACTATCAGGATCTTAATAATGCTACATTAAAAAATCAATACCATCTACCACACATTGATGATTTACTGAATCATTTGAAGGGTGCTTGCTTCTGTGCCAAAATGGATCTTATAGTAGGGTATCATCAGGTTCACATGGATGCAACAGACACATGGAAGACAACTTTCAAAGGCAAATTTGGTCTTTATTAATGGATGGTGATGCCATTTGGTATTAATAATGCCCCTTCCACTTTCATGAGGCTAATTAATGAAATTTTCATAGCACAATTGAGAAAAATTATGGTCATCTGTTGTAGTCAAGGGAATGACAGCAAGCATTCAAGGATAGACGACATCATTAAGCACATCAAGAACACACACAACCCAACAAAGAGGAGATAATTTAGGGAAGGATATCCATCAATTCTGGCTTCATGGGTATTTGTACAATAGAGAGATGGTTGTAGTGGTTGTACTTGTTCCAACTAATCATTCATTGTTTTCTCTTTATACATTTATTACATATGTTCTATACATTCTTATACTTAGTTTAAATTATGATGACATTTACATGGCCTAGAAAGCTTCCTCAACATCTCCCACACACTCAAATCCTTGCTCATCCCAGGTAAGAGTACATATAAATAATGACTTGTTACTCTTTATCCTTCATTTTGTGCAATCAGTGAGTCTCACAACGCTTTGCTCCCACCCAACAATCGTCCTCTTGCTCTTATTGTTACACCTCTTTGTGTGTTGCCTTCAAAGTGGTGAGTGGATCGTCTTGGGCTTATCTGGCCCCTACACACAACCTATGGTGGAATATCATGCTTAAGACAACCTACAATTTATCTTCTTTCTGGCTTCAGAGGTCACAACTCAAGAACTGTTATGAAAATTTTATACCAGGGGTTCGATCAATTCCATATTTCTTGTGCCATCATATTTTCTTTTAAGCTCTCACATTGTTTCTGTCTAGAAATGTCTCTTTCTTGAATGCCTTTATCTTCTTCCAACACTCTCATCATCAATGCTCAATGATCAATCATCTACTACTTTGCTTCACTCATCAAACTTGCATGAACTTCTTTATACTTTTCTGGACTTTGAGAATATATGGAGTCTGCATATATGAAGGAGGAATTGAATCACTTGACTCTACTATGACTCTTTCATTGCTAATTAAATAAAAAATATGCAGAGATTGACTTCATTTCATCAACTAGATATCAACTAATGTTGGTGAGAAACCGACCTCGTCCACTAAAGACTAACTTTACAATGGTGGAGGGTGATACACGTTTTTAATATTTTTTCAACTAGTAAACCTAGACTGACTTATCCTTCATATAATACATAAGACTCCCAATGTTTTACAATCACTCCAATGAAATTTTTCAATAATTCATTATATGCTTATCAACCACGTAACTTATTACATTGACATCATTGATCCATTGTAACTTTTACCTCGTCCACTAAAGACTAACTTTACAATGGTGGAGGGTGATACACGTTTTTAATATTTTTTCAACTAGTAAACCTAGACTGACTTATCCTTCATATAATACATAAGACTCCCAATGTTTTACAATCACTCCAATGAAAATTTTCAATAATTCATTATATGCTTATCAACCACGTAACTTATTACATTGACATCATTGATCCATTGTAACTTTTAGACCATCAGATTTAAAAACTTTTCCATTATTCCATTGTTTCTCTAGCATTGACTCCCAACAAAAATCAATAACATTCTGAAAGTATACCAGACACCATAATGCAATGATCAAATAGATATCGATCAATAATAAATTTTATTCTCTTTAGTCGAGATGGCTTCAGTATACAAATATTCCTTTCACTCCATGTAAACATTCTCATGCTAGCAATAGTAAAAAATTTGGAATGATGTGATTAGCCTCACAAAAGTGATAACAGTTGTCGTGATTAGCCTCTCAAAATTTTGAAGAAAAACAGTGCATGTTCAATGCATTGAGCCCAGTGCGATACAGATTGAAATCCTACACTATTACCATAATATTAAGACATAATGATACATGGAATTCACTTCAAAACTTGTAGAAATTATGCCTTTGAAAATTCAAGATCCTGGAAGTGGCGATGATACTTGACCAGGGTCCCTACATTAATAATTCTCCTTGCAGTAGCGAAATGGCTTGGCAGCTCCACTTCAATGGAGAATTGCAAGGATTCCAACTAGATAGGGTACGTCGTGGTGAGCACAGATAATAAGGAGGTGAAGTACCTGGGGAGGCCAGACATAGTGGTGGCGTGGAAATTGATGGATATTCTCCACATGGGACCTGGCGAAGGTTGAAATTTAAACATTGGAGACAGGAAAGAGATTCTCCCACTGCGTCGGGCCACTCGATAAAAATTGTTGCTGCTGGCATTCATCCAATTTCAATTTCTTCATTAAGTCATTAATTGGTCCTCCATTCAACCATTGTTGTTATCGATTAGGTTACCAGTGATGGGATCTAGGGTTCTGCACATTAAAAATGAAACCAAGATCTGCCATATTCTACAAGAAAAAATGTACGTCTAGTTAGATTTATATTCTCAAAGAGAAACATTGTAACGGTCATAATCAACCAATTTATCCAAAATTGAATGGAAAAACTTATCCAAAACTTCGTTGCTCCAGCAAGTTAGATTTCTAAAAATTGTTGTTCGGGACTTTTCATAGATAGAGACTTCAATAACCTTACACATCATTCCATCGATTGCAACCTCACGAACATAACCTTTCATTACACGGTAAGATCATTCTTGAATTGTATCGCCAATATGAACATTCAAATAATGGCATGAGCAATGATTATGATATTACCCACATAAGATATTTGCACGATATTTATAGTTCTTATATTTCCAAAACAAACCTTTTCATTTCTTCATAGAGAGATTGGAATTTTTGAATTAGGATAACTTGAAGAAATAATTTATTTGACTTTGTGAGTGATTATTTCACTTGCATGATTTTTACTCACCATATCTTTCAAAGTTGGCAAGCATACATGAGTGATCATTCAAAATTGCATGTCTTCTTTAGTGTAGTTCTCCACCACAAATGTCTCAAATAATTCAATAAGCATCTCAATCAATTCTTTAATCCAATACGAAAGTCCCCTGCAACAAAACCAAAGTGTTGTAGTCCAAGGAATAATGACAAGCATTCAAGGAGAGACTACATCGTGAAACACATCAAGAACACACAACCCAACAAAGAGGAGATCATTTAGGAAAGGATATCCATCCAAGTCTTTATTCCATCTTCATGGGTATTTATACAATAGAGAGATGGTTGGAGCTGTTGTACCTGCTCCAACTAATCATTTTTTATGTTCTCTTTATACATTTATTACATATATTATTATACATTCTTATACTTAGGTTAATGTATGATGACATTTACATGGCCTAGAAGGCCTCATCTATTTGGATGACAACTTTGTCTTCAACAAGACCTCGGAGGATTATTTGCTCCATGTGTGGATTGTGCTAGACTTACTAAGCACTCACAAACTACATGTGAAACATCAAAAATATTCATTTGGGAAATATTTAGTTCAGTATTTGGGTTTTTTTTATCTATGTCGAGGGTGTTATCCCAATCCCACTAAAGTCTGAGCTCTTGCACAGTGGTCAACACCTCACTCAACTCTGAAACTCAAGAGCTTTATGGGTTGAATTAATTTTTATCGGTGGTTCATTTCCCACTTCTCTCAATTAGCACACCCTCTTCATCATCTCTCCAACCGGAATAAGTTTGCGTGGTCTCCCTTGGCACAACAACAATTTCAGGCTCTCAAAACTTCCCTTGTTCTACTCATTTTGTTTACATGATCTTCAATATCCCTTTGAGATTGAGATGGATGCCACTCAGTATGCTATTGGTGCAGTTCTTAAATAGGGATGACACCTTGTTGCATAGCATTCATATACATTATCAATTGCTAAACAAAATTATATCACTTATAAAAAGAGTTTAAGAATTTGGTCCAAGCATTAAAACAATGGCGCCATTACATCATAGGGAAAGAAACAATCCTATACACAGATCATCATCTTTTGATTTTCATCGATTCTTAGTCTAAGATCCAGGAGAAACGTCATTTAAAGTGGGATGCTTACATTTAGTGGTTTCATTTGGTGATTAAATACAAGAAGGGCATGTTCAATTAGATGGATGATCTCCTGAGTATCCCACCTATGCAGGTAGTTCAACTCATGGATGTGTGTTGTGTTGCCTATGAGGCTTGGAACCCTCTCTATAATTCTGATCCCTTCTTTGTAGAGATATGGGTTGATGTGCAACATCCCAATGAGGTCAATTAAATGTCATTTCTGGATTACACAATCAGAGATGGGTGGCTATATAAACTCAATCAGTTATGTATCCCAACTTCCGAAGATCATCTTACTTTGATCAAGGAGGCTCATGCTTCCTCCTATGGTGGCCATTTTGGGTCTCTGAAAATAGTTCAACACTTGCAACGACATTTATTTTTTCCTTATATGACTCGTCAAGTGGAGATTTNTCCCCTTCCTCTTCCTTCTGACTCTTGGGACTCTCTTTCCATGGATTTCCTTAGTGGTTTACCTAAGAACTTATGCAAACATGATGTTATCTAGTTTTTTTTTTTTCTCTAATATGGATATTTTTATCCCTTCACTAAGACCACTACTGCTGCCCAAATTGTTTCCTTGTTCTTTCACCATGTTTGGCCACACTTTCGCCTTCCTACTAGAATCATCGCTATTTGCAACACTCACTTTCTCAACACATGCTGGAAAACGTTGTGGGATTTACTGGGTTTTCCAATCAAATATTTTATTGCCTTCCATCCTCAAACATATTTCCAAACCGAGGTAGCCTTGTCCATGCTCTTCACAATCAATTTATGAAAACCAAATAGTGGGATACAACCCTCCATGTCATTCAACATAGTTATAATTGTGATGCACCTATTTCTACTAGAATGTCTCCTTCTGAGGCCTCCTTTGTATATCAAAATTTATCCCCTTATTAACTGCCTCTCACCTTGTAGCCTTCTGAAACTCCACACCAACAACGAGAAAAAACATCCACCCTTTCATTTTTGCAGTCTGTAGTACACAAACATGCCCAAGTTTCTGAAGCACTAAAGGCATCCCAACAATTCTACAAATCCCCCCATGATTCTCATTGTTCCCCTATGGTTTTTACTCCTAGTGATAAAGTCTGGTTTTACATGGAACACTAGCATTTTAAATCCCAACTTTATCACAAACTGAATCCTATCCTCTATGGCCCTTATACTATTCTCCAACAGATTGGGTAAAATGTTTATCACCCATTCTGAAAGGCTATGAACCCCCATCTCTGGAAGATAATGTCACCGTCTCTCATTCAGTTGAGTTAATCCTTGATTTTCAGCCTCCCTTGCTCCAATACACCTTACTTGACACTCTCCATACCACCACCCATCATCAACAACATACTTCTTACCTTGTTGGGTGCACGGGACAAACTCTTGCTCATGTTAAATGGTTTTTGAAAGCTTACATGCACAAGTATTTTCTTCATTTTCTAAAGGAAGTGGGGAAAATTCCAAGCTTAAATAGAGAAAAATTGGGAAACCTAACATACATCCACATGAATCCCATGGAAGGAACACCCTCAACCAGCCATATTCTTGGAAGGCACACTCTTTTAGCTTATTGGAGGAGAATAACAACTAGGTGCAAGTCCCAAGCAATTAGTTGAACAGATCTAGCTAAATAGCTATTATAAGCTAGTTGTAGCTCGACCTATTCAATACATCATGCAATACCAAGAATGTGTATAAGAATGCCTTCTATTATAAACAAAGTGATAGTCATTTTTATCTCATTTTTGGTGATAGTTCATTGTTTTCTTGTTCTAGTTAGTTTCCTGAGTATTTTTATTACAGATCAACAAATATTTGTAGGCACCAGCCTACTGGAGACACTAGTCCCCACTGGTACGAATCCTGGTAGTCACCAACCTACTCTTACAAATATTCGTAGACACCAATCCTCACCACTAAGAACCAACTTATCAAGAGACACCAATATATTTGTTTGAGCAACACCAACCTACTCTTACAGATGTTCATAGACACCAATCTACTAGAGACACCAATACTCACTGCTAAGCACCAACTTAGCAAGAGACACCAATCTCTTTGTGTGAGCTAAACCAACCTTCACCGAGTCTTTTTTCTACTTATACCTTCACCAGGTCTTCTCACTAATTCTTCTTTCACCAAGTCTACTCACTGCTTTTATTTTCACCATGTATGGTCACTACTTCTTCCTTTACTAGGCCTGACCAAATTTTAATTTCCAAATGGCAACTTTTCTAAAGCTTGTTGTTTATTCCTCTTCCCAACAACAAACTTGTACATCATGCCATGTATCAAATTTTGAAAATATTATTATGAATTTTTTATGTGAGGTACTTTTGTATGTCTCTTCATATCCCTGAAAATTTCACAGTATGAAGTTTCCCAAAAAAAAAGGTTATAGAAAAAATGCCAAGATGACCTGCTTGAAACTTATTTAAAGACCATTCAAGAACCTTAAATTCCATGGGTAATATATCATAAAGTATAGCAAACCAACATCTGAAATTTTTTCTTGAGGTACTTCTATATGTCTATGTAGAAATTTGAAAATTTTAGTCTGAAAAGTCCCATAAAATAAGTTATAGTGAAAATGACAAACTGGACTGTTTAAAATGGATTTCAGGACCATTTGGAACCTTTGACTTCGATAGGGAATATCTCCGAAAGTGAAAATGATGCAGGAGCATCAACAACTAATCAAGCAAGCCAACGTGGAAGTGAAGGACAGCTGGACAAGCCAGCACAAATTTTGAAAAACACTTTGAGATTGTTGCGCAAGCCTTTAATGAAGCCATTTATGAAGGTGCACCTTGTATATTCTAATGGACCTTGAGCGGATATCTCTCATCCTTAGGTAGATAGTCGGCATTTAATAGACTTAATGTAAAGTAGATAGAACATTTAATTCTAGATTTGATAGCTTTAGAGCGCAAGAGGGAAACGAGATATAGACACCCTCATTGTGCATTGTAACATCATAGAGAGCATTCAGAAGAGAAGAGCATGCAGAGAATTGTATGAAGAGAACACCCATGTACAAATATTTGAATTAATAGAAGAAGCTTTGATTCAAGTTCATGGTTTGTGTTGTTTTCTCTGTGTATTAATGTTATGCTCATGAATGTTTGCTTCCAGTTATACATTTTCTTTTATGTGCTGTGTATATGATTTCATGATCGAATTGAAGTCTGAGAGGAAGTGTGAATGAGTTTCAATTGTTTCTCTAATTGAGCCAGAGGATTCCTGCAAGGAGTGCAGTCGAATTTGTCCACAAGGAGTGCGTTGACAGAAGGGTTCAATTAGAGATAGATTTTTTTCTCATTTCCTCGAAAGTGCAATTAGGCATAGTGCCATGCAAAGAGTGTGCAGGCTAGTGAGAAGTCTCAAAGTTGCGATTCTGAGTGAAGTATCGAAAGACTGTTGCTGCAGGTGTGCGCAGAGTCAGGGGAAGTTGAACACTTGAAGTGTTCGCAGAGTTGCCGCAAGGAGTGCGTGCAAAGAGTTCTCTTTCTCTAAGAAACTTGAAGTCATGAGAAAATAAGACTCAGGAGGAGTAGACCTTTGAATTCATTGAAGGATAAACACAAGGAGCTGCTATTGGAAGTCCGAGGGAAGCGTCGCAGGGTTTGCGAGCAGGTGAGCGAAGTCTCGTAGGGAGACACTTCTTCATTTTGTGGATTCACCAGGAGGAGAGCGGATGGTCAAAATCGTTTGAGGAGGTATCGTGAAGTTCTGTGGGCCATTGGATCTCACAGAGGTGCAAGGAGATTTTGCCGAGAACGTCCGAGGGTTCGAAGCTCAGGAGGGAGTGGAGTCGTCGATTTGAGACAGAAGGGTCGTCAGATCTACACGTGGCATCGTGTATCGGGGATTCGCAGGGTGAAGCACCAAAAGTTCACAACAAGGATTGCAATATCGCGACCCGCGATATCCCGACAAGCCCAGAACCATCCATCAGTAAGCACGCGTGTCAGGAGATCCCGAGGAGTCGAGGATCGGGGAATCGGGGTTTTCAACGACAGAGAACTCTTCCATGTTGGAATCGCGATCTGTGATATCCCGACAGTGATGTGGCAGTGTGGGACCACGGGGGTGAGTGGAAGACAGGTGGCGTAAGTCATCAGGGTTTCGCGGCGAGAAGTGTCGATCTGTCGACATCCGGATTCACGATCCTGCGAAGTCCGATATCCCGATAGAAGTGACGGGGAGTCGAAGCTTTGGCATATCGCAAGTCGGGAGTCGGTAAAGTGAAGTGTTTGGTATCGCGAGTTGCAAAACCGCGATAAGTACAGAAGTCCCGACAAGGCGAGAGGAAGTCAGCGTTGACTAAAGCCATCGAGTCTCGGGGATTTGAGAGCCCAGTGATCAACAGAGAACTTGTGAAGCTGAGAGTTTTGATCCTCTGATAAGTCAAGGAAGGGGGATCGCGAGAAGAGAAATGTAGGTGCAGATTTCCCGATAGGGAAATAGAAGAACCTTGGTGTTCTTCGGGCCGAGAAGAAGAAGATCTTGTGGGAGCGGACGTGCCCGAGGGTGCGGCTGCATCAAAAGTGGTATCAGAGTAGGAATTATTTTCTTTCTGTAGCAGAGAAGAGAATTCTCCATGCCATTCAGAAGAGAAAGACAATCACTTGATCCAGAAGACAGGGAGGTGAGGAGAAGAGGCAGGCGGGTAGTCAATCCAGAAATGGAGAGATAGATGAGAGATCTCTGAGCAAGACTCGAAGACATGGAGACAGCTCAGAGACGCACAGCTAGTGCAGGGGATTTCAGCGATTCGGAGGATCAATTTGAAGCCGAACGCAAAGAGGAAGTTGCAGCCGAAGATGCATCAACCAAGCGTTTGATCAAAGCCATTGCCAGGATGGGTGCAAAGGCCAAAATGGACATTCCAATTTATGAAGGAAACTTGGATGCAGAGGGGCTACTATATTGGATTAGAGCTCTAGATACTTACTTCGATTATGAAGATATCAAAGAAGATAAGAAAGTCAAGCATGTTGTTACGCGCTTGAAAGGACATGTAGCATTGTGGTGGGATGAGCTACAAGCTGACAGATGCTGCAAAGGCAAGCAAAAGATTAAGAGTTGGGATAGAATGATTGCAAAGATGAAAGCGAAATTCATCCCAAGATATTATCAAATTACTATGTTCAGGAGGATGCAGAACCTGAGACAGAAACTGATGACAGTGAAAGAATACACTGAAGAATTCTATCGACTGAACATCAGAGCAGGTCATCGGGAGAGCGATGATGAGAAGGTAGCTAGATATCTGAA
>JASDQU010107851.1:122575-137162 GCA_032191745.1 Picea mariana
ACCAATTTGGAGCTTGGTGGTAGCAACGATGGCACTGGGTTCCGTGTCAATGATCTGTCTTCCCCTTTCTGGTTCTGACTTAGAGTCAGAACCCACATCTAATTCAGAGGCTTTCACTTCAGCCACCAGTGTCTTCTTTGAGCGGCAGTCAGCAGTGTTATGCTAAGGGCTCTTATGGAAGTCACACCACTTCCCGATATCTTTCTTTGTCTTTCTGGTGTCCTTCTTTTCTTGAGGCTTGGACTAGTTGTCCTGATACTGTCCATATTTTCTCTGTCCTTTGTTCTGTGGGTTGGGGCTTCCCTTTCCTGGCTTTTTTTGTGAGGGGTTCCTTGACCCAAATTGTCACATCTTTTGTTTGAGCTTTTGCTCGATTTTGACGACATATCGATAGGCTGCACCCAAGGATGAGATGTCCAGAAATTCCATTACAATATGGATGTATCTATGCAGAGCACCATGATACTTGAGCACTAGATGTCTCTCTGAATCTTTGATACCCATCTTGGTGCGCAAGGTATGGAAGATATTTGTGAAATCTAGCACGACTTGGTCTCTTTCTTGCCGCAGTGTGGTCCATTTGGTATACAAGTCGTCATAACTTCCAAAAGGGTAGTATTGTTCCTTAATATCATCCCTGAAGGATTCCCATGTGGTCATGACTGTAAATAATGAGGCTTCCGCTATTTCCTTGTGCTCACAGAAAGTTTCCCACCAATATTTGACATGGGGAATGACTTTGAGGAGCGAAAAAGTAATCTTTTCTCTATTCGAAAAGTTATGGATAGAGAAATACCCTTCTAGTAGATTCAACCACTTGTCTACAACATATGTGTCTATCTAACCTTCAAATATGGGAATATCGAAGTTTATTTGTACCTTGAAGGGGGCGGTGCCTTCGCTCGAAGAAGATGTGTCGCCCGTTGGTAGTCGCCGAAGGATTTGTGTGAAATTATCCATCATCTCGTTCGTTTGTTGCGTGAGGGATTCCTCAATCAATAGTTTGAAAGGATATCTTGTCCCGTCATATTTCTTTTCTCCTTCCATGAGAGGTCACTTGGGTGTGCGAGAGCTTTTGTCCTCAAGAGAAACAAGCTCAAGACCCAAATCTTTGTACTCCGACCTCGTTGGGGACATGCATTAAGATGACAAGGAGCAGACTGTTTTGATACCATTGATCCGAATTTTATGAGAATAATGAAATGACTATAGATTATTTCCAGATGCTTAACACAGAATAACAGAGATACAGTAAAACTGGTTTTCTATTCAATAAGGAAATAAGATGAAACTGTAAAATGCAGCGAAAAATAATCTTTCTGGAATGGTATTGGCTTATCTCTGAGAAGAGATGTGATGACTATGCTCATTTGCAAGGAGATGATTACAATGAGGCTCTCAAGTCCTTTTTACAATAAACAGGAGTTTCAAAATCCCTAAACATCCAAAAACCTAACCCTAGGAGATGAAGCACCAAAAGTCGTGTGGGCCCCATTTGGGTAAGTCAGTACATCAACTTCCCAGGGTCGTAACTTTTGCATATGATCTCTGTTTTAGGCATATGATAGCCCATTGAAAATATCTGTCCAAGGACTACAACAGTTGCACAAAATTTCAGGACCTGCAAAACTTCTAAAAATAGTAAATTATCAAAATCGCTAGAAAGTTATTTTGAGCCAACTGGAAAAGGTGGGTGGCCACCGATATCCACCTGGATCACAAGGAGAAGATCATGGAGATTTAGTTGTCATATATTATACAAGATATATGAGAGATATGTGTGACGATTTGAAGGGATTATATTTTGTAATAATGGGAAATGGGTTGAGAGAAAAGTGGATCTGTAATTATGAGATGTTTATCTTCTTTTCAAAGCTCTCATGTATAAAACAGAGTGCCCTCTCTTCATTAGGGGAGAAGAATTGTTATGATGTAAGATTGGTTCTTAGGAGAGAATTATTATGATGTAGTTTGAGATAATTGTTATGATGTAGATTAGATTCATGAAAAGACTCTTTTTGTAAACCTACTTGTTGGATATTAATGCAAGATTGAATTCAGTGATTTTGTCTCTCTTAGAAGTTAACATCTGGTGATATAAAAGATTCCATGTTGGCATCGGCAAGGGCAACTGATCCAGCTTGGAAAATTTGGATCTCCATATTTCACCATACATGAGATTTAATGGATAATTCCACTTGTTATTTTATTTTCTCCAAGAGATAGAATCAAAGTTAATCTTTTCTTTTCATGAGCCATCAATGAACATGTCCATCACCTGAGCAAGATATTTTGTTTGTTTATGAGTTTTGATTTCTAGCTTTTGAATTGTGTGAAGATTGTTATTTTTAAAGGTGTGTTGGTTTCTAAATGGTTTTCTTATCTAAGCTATACTAAACAGACGTAGGAACCTATATGTTATCGACACATATAGTGCATCAACTCTACTGATTACAAATCCCGATTGATAATTGATGTTTGGTAATATATTATGCATATAATTGCACCAATAATGCCACACCCCCAACCATACACCATCATATGGTTGAGATGGGGATGAGCCATTTGTTTTAGACAACAATGTCACATGTCCTATGGCATAAATCCCTTCAAGGATGAGGTATTCTGTGTGTTATCACTAACTAAATTGGCTAAGATGAGGAGGAAACTCACAAAGGTAACAACATAACCACTTTAGAGCTTAAACTATCCTTTCAGTTCTGAGAGGGGTCTCTCTTGTCACTTTGTCTCTAAAGATTAATTTTCTTTGAATATCAGTGGCTGAGTGTTTGAATAGGTGAAGGGATTTTAAAGGTTTGATGGCAAGAAGGAAAGGAACCTATTCTAGAAATGGAGTCAATTATTTGAAATAAAATGAAAACAATGTTTGGTAAATAGAACTCTCAAGGAAGAAAAGGCTAGGTAGGAAATGATCTTTCGGTTTTTTAAATTGATATTATAGAATGTAAGAAAGAGGAAAAAATATAACAACATTCATAGCACCGTTAAGATGAATTCTGATGAGTTAAGAAAGAATAGACAATATTTGAATCACTAGAATCTAACACACCTTTTAAGATAAATTTTAGACCATTTGATATTCAATTCAAACATATGAGCATAAGAAGATGAAAAATAGATAAACAAGAAGAGCATACATGAAGGAAAACATACTTCAGATCATTACCACTAGAATCTTTGGTATGAAAAAGATCTGGACATCTGCACTATCTTTTCATTCCAATTCATAAAATTGTATACAATGTTCAATGAAAAGCTGTCCTTTGTACTTCTACCAACCTCGAATACATCATAACTTAAAATATTTATACAACAATTGATTTCATTCTGTTTGAACCGATTACACTAGAATATAAAATTTTAGTTTACAAAATCTAGTATTTGTGAATATTCCTGCAGTTTGGTCCTTTATCTTCATCCTTTGACTTTGATTGTGTCTTCATTTGATTTTCCTCCTTTTTTTCGACAACTAGAAATCATTTACTTGGTCCTGGGAAACAATATATTTGGTCTTGCTCAATATGACTATTTCCTTCCATTGCAATTCGAAAGGAATCTCATAATCTGTCATTTCCTTCATTGAAATTTCCAAGTCAATACAAGTGGCGTAAGAAATGACAGGTAGACAAAGTTTGACTATCCTAAACTAATTTAAAATTTCAAAATATGTACTCAGTTTATCAACTAAACTAGCCCCTTTCAAACCCTCCTCCAGGGTTTCAAATTTGGATTGGTCCATTCTTAACTGAGTCAAGAGTGCATTATATTCTTCTTGATCATGAAACTTACCTTTACCATCCCAGAATTATGGAAGGCCCTTTATGAAAAATTCTTCAAATAAATTCTTAAAGTCTTGCACACTTTGTTCCATATGTGTTTCTTTATTCAGGACTGATTTCAAAAGATTATGTTTTGCAATAATCCTTCTGTCCCAGATGATCAATGTAGTCCTGTCTTTTACCCCAATGGTTTGAATATCTATAGGAGGATTTGAGTTGAAAATATTAATGGCATTTTTTGCCCATTCAGATGGATTTTTGTATAAAGTCCCATTAACAACAGTGCATCTATGTCTGGCTGTGATTGCTATATTATCCTAATCACTTACACAATTTAAATATGATCTAAATTTAGCAGCCTCAACAAATATATAATCTCATATGATATGTTTAGCTCCTTGCAACATACTTTTACCTCTTAATCTTGAGTTAAATTTATTAATCCTCTCATGCAAGGCTACATTTTCCTTTTGAAATTGGGATATCTTTTCATCTTTTGTGTGCACTTCCTACTCCAATTTCTCCATGTTTTCCTTTAATCCTTTGATCTCTCCTTCTTTCATAATGACTTGTGACATATCCTGAACAATATCTTCAATGGTTGATCCAATTCTTGCAGTAGGGGCTGAAACCATGGCTCTAGTCACCAACTCTACTTTTTCTTGATACCATTCCATATTTTCCTTTTCCAGCTGCAAAATCGTAGCCTTATAATCTAGTGATTATTTATGAAATGTTACTTTTTTCTGCTTTAAATCTACAAATTCTATTTTTTGTGGGTGTTATGTAGTAGACATCTTCAACGTTTTCTTCAAACTATGAATTATTTTATCTTTTTCATCCAATAAAGACTTCACACGTTGAGATCTTTCAGACTCAAGCCTTTTAATTTGAGTCTACCAAGCTTTGTTGGTTTCTTTTTCTTCTCTTAGCCGTCCTTCTAATTTTGCAGCTAAGGATGTCAGCTTTGAATTTTTAAAATTTAAAATCAAATAATCAGAATACAACAAATCATTGGCATGCTTATGGAATTGCACTTTGTGAGGGGCGCTTATCTTGTCATATTTAATTTTAATCTCAGATAATTTATCCTCTTCTGCAACTGCAATATTAAAAGTTTTCTTTTCAATATCCCTCATAGTGAACAAGTAATATTTTTGTTGAGAAAATTTTTCCACTTCATGAAACAAATCCCTTATTTCACCCAAAGCCACATTTCTTTTTTTAGCATATTGTTTTGCTAGGTTTTCTCTGGACCGATAGGCTATATCAGGTGCTTTATCAAAATAATATTTTTGACTGTGAAAGGCTCTTGATTTTCCTTCAATTTCAAGCTGACTTCTTTCCTCAATTTCTACAATATTGGTACCACTTGCCACAACGTTCAAATTCACTTGATATCTAGGTCCTTCATCTTCCAAATCTACAATCTTATTTGGATGAAAAATTTTCATCTTCTTTTTTGCAATTTGTTCAACATCAATATCCATAGTCTCTGAAATACTTCTTTTGTTGTACACGCTAGATTTGGGAATTCTGATCACTAACTTTTGAGGAGGTTGTTGTGTTTATACTTGCTGCAAAGGTGCTTCCACATCAATACACACTTCCATATTAGCTAATTTATCCAAGCCTTCAACATACTCATGTTCATAAGGTGCATTTTTATTCATCTGTCTTCTCTTGGATATGATCTGATGTGAATCATATTTTCTTTTTGCATTTATGAAAAATCAAAATCTTTGAGTGTTTCCTTAACCTGTGATAAACATGATCTTGACTTAACAACAAAAGGATCAATAACAAAGGCAAATTTAATTCTAGAGGCTTCGTGCAATTTGATGAAGTTCTCTATCTCAGAGATGATTCTCTGCTTGGTTAACTCAAGAGAAAAAATATTAGGAGTTAGGAAAACATGTATCAAGTAATGAGACTCATGAAAACCATATACCAAAATCACTGTTGAATGCATAAAAAGTAACCAGTCTCCTACTCTGTTTTCTGGATTTGGTTGCAGGTGAATTTTCATGTCTTCCAAATCTCTAGGTAAACTTGCATTAAAAATAAGATAATAGATTCTTGATATGACCTTGTTGATGAATATGAGCAAAGTAATTCTTTTACATTTAGTAGATACAAAAGATGTTTCAAGGATTTCTCCATGGTTACTTGATAAGAAAATTTTTAACAGCTATGTATAATATCTGAAATGTCTCAAAGAGTGGAAATTCACTAGCTTCTTATGAATGGTGTCAGCTAGGAATTCATCAAAATTAATTCAGACTGACTGACCATAATCGAACTTGAAAAAATTCAAAAGAAAACCAAGCATGACTTCAACAACATATTTATTACTATATAGACATAGGACCTGACTCAACAGGGAACATAGACACTAAACTTCAATGACCATCATGTTGGTACTCATTAGTAAGGACAGACTCTTTGACATTTGTTCACGTTTAATGATTTGTTGTAGAAATTGACTTTTGAGATTTGGATGAAATTCTATGTAAACCCTAATCATCTTTTCTTCGTTGAATGACTCAAAATTAATGGAAGAATCTTATGGTATATTGAGTGTCTCTTGAACTGATAAAATATCTATTCTACACAGGACTTGAGACCCCTGTTTATTGACAATTACTCTTTTTGCATGGGAATATTGCTAAGGGCACCAAGATATGAATTCAAGAAATGGGAAAGAAATCTCGACAACATATGGGACAATGGAGGCCTGGACTGCTTCTAAAAATGGAATATTATTTCCCTTTATATCATCTAAGCTGCTTCAAGACACAGAAATGGGGGAAATAGTGATATCATGATAAAATACATCTTCATCTCTATCAATTAGGGTTTCCTCATTACCTTCAGGGTCTTGCTTTGCTACTGACAATACTATGGAATCCATGGAGACAATATAAACACCTGGAAGTGAACTATAATGGTGCAAAGTTGGGATGCAACATATAATGGCAGTCACGACAATGTTCCAATGTTTCCCATGTTTGAAAAATAATAAATAATAAAAATGTCACATCGATACTTTACACTTTTCAATTTGTGAAGATGTGGGTTGGAATTTTTGGAAAAAACCACTTATCATTCTGCAATCAACCCAAAACTAACACATACCCCTCAATGGAAACCATGGTTTGGATTGCGGGACCACCCTTCATAATTATCCCCCACGCAACTTCAAATTTTGTAATGATTCCTCGCCGTCGATTTTGATGGATCATGATCAAAGTTATTTCGGGCTCAATCTAATTAATTTCTTCACTAAATTTAACTGCTTTGTGCCATTTTTAACCTTCCTATCAATTTTTCATGCCTCCAAACTGTTTAGCACCTTTGCTAATTTTAGAGCCCCGACCCTAGGAAATAATATTTTTTTTATGGTGACTAACATGGGATCCAATTGGGGATGGCATTCTCCCTGCAATGCACCAAAGAACCATAGATACAATATCCTTATTCATTGGGCTATTGTTGAAACTTTATGAAAAATAGAAACCTGCATACCTTATCTATTTCAATTCACACTAGTTATCTGCAACAAAACCTTAGGGCCTTCTCTTCGGGCTTCAAATTTTGTTGATATGAAACAATTTAACTTCTCTATCTTGAAAAATAACAATGGTTATTTACAATGACATGGAAAGACCAAAATACTTTTAATAAAGGTAGTGTTTGAGAAACCTGCCATTTACAGGTCCTCCACCAATAAGATTTCCATTGAGTTCTTGCAGCAAATAAGAATTTCTCCCATGACAAGAAACATTCTGAGTGGTCCCAAACAAAGGTGATCAAACTTTCCTTGCTTCCCTTTATCTTTATTTCTTGCATCCCATTTCATCACCAGATCGTCTTCCTTAAAATCATCAACCTTTGTATGTCTGTCAAAGACCATTTTCATTTTTTCCTGATGCAGTTGCGAGTTGTTGAAAACTTGTTATCTCATTTTCTGCACATGAATCAATTGATTTATCCTTCTTTGAGCATCATTTGGTTCAACTTCCTATTCTTGCAACAACTTCATCACTGGTAACCCTAATGAAGTAGAGAAAACTACATATGTTCCATATAAAATTTGAAAAAGGTGATGTAGAAATAGACCTCTTGGTGGTGATCCTATCAGTCCATAATGCATAAATAAGCTTCTTGTCCCAAGCCTTCTTGTTTTCCTATAAAATTTTTTTAATAATTCTTGTCAAGCTCTTGTTGGATGACTCAACTAATCTATTACCCTAAGGGTAGTAAGTTGCGGAATGAACCAAGGTTATGTTGTAATCACTACAAAACTTTTCCATTCTCTTGGAATTGAATGTTGTTGCATTATAAATTATGATTTTGACTAGACAACCAAACCTAGACAAAATTTTGCTTTTGAGAAATTGAATAATAACAACATTAGCGGATTGCCTTGTTGGAACTGCTTCAATCCACTTGGTGACGTAATTTGTAGTTGTCAATATCCACTTATGTTGAGCTAAATATGGTGGATGGATCTCTCCTATAAAATCAAGGCCCCACTGCATAAATATTGCTTCAACATAAATAAGTTTTAATGGAAAGGGATGCATTTCCTTTTGCCATAAAAAATCTGACACTCATGACAACTAGACACCTCCTTGTACACATCATAAAAAATGTTGGGATGATAAAATCCTACTCTCAATATTGTATGAACAATGTTTTTCCAGTAATGGTGCCATCCACAGTCACCTTTATGAAGTTATTTGATAGTCTGTTTAACTTCTCCTTCCAATAAACAACTTAGTAAAATTCCACCTAGATCTTTCCAATACAGAGAATAATCTAGAATACAAAATTTTGCTTCTTTTAACTTCAGAAATCTAGCCTTTGTCTTGCTCAATTCAGGAGGAGATTGTAAATTCATTAACACATAGATAATATCAACATACCATGGAGATTCAAGGAATTTCTGGGATACCTGTGGGACTGTCTCTTCCTTTGAATTTTCTGACAGGTCAACAATAAAATTTATCCCCAAGACATCGTAATTTGATTGTGTCATCAATTTAGCAGGCCCTAGAACTTTGATCAGGTTAGTAGGATTTATCTCGAGATCATACTCTAACAAGACAACTATCCATTTTCCTTTTTTTCCTTCAGGATTAGACTGAGTGAATATGTCTTTCACAGAATTGCTAGCCACAAAAGCAACAACTTGAGAATGTAAGATACAAATTCTGAATTCTTTGAGGGATTTTACCATTATATATGCTTTCTTCTCCATGATGTCATACTTCAATGGAGAGTCTCTCAGAGTTCTGTTGCAATAGGATATGGGCCTTTCAAAATTATTTTCATCTCTTTGCAAAAAGACACCAACAATAATGTGTTATGATACAAAAGAGAACAAGATGAAATCCTTTGCATAATCTGGACTAGCCAATACTAGTGCCTTGGTCAATGCCACTTTTATATCCTCAAAGGATCTCCTGACTTCTGAGTCCACTTTATCTCACTTCCTTTTCTGAGAATGTTGGTAATGTACTTTATGATTTCATCCAGATTGGGGATAAACCTCCTCAGAAAGTTTACTCTTCCAAGAAAGGATTGTACCTCCTTTTCCCTCCTGGGTGTATCAATCTTGACAATTGCAGCCACTCTGCTGGGATCTATATTTATTCCTTCTTTCGAAATGATATGACCAAGTAGTTTCCCCTCTTTCATTCCAAAGTTATATTTCTTGGGATTGAATGAAATGTCAAATTTCCTACATTTCTGAAAAAGACTTTTCAAATGTTTTAGATGCTCATCATCAGAATCTGAAAACACAGTAATATCATCTAAATAAATGGCAATGAACTTATCTTTATCATCAACAAAATCCATGTCCATATCCCTTTGGAAAGTTTCCCCTGCATTCATGAGCCCAAAAGGCATCTTGGAATACATGAATGTACCCCAGGGTGTTGTGAAGGTTGTCTTCTCTTGATGATTAGGATGCACCATAATTTGGTTGTATCCATAAAAACCATCAAGAATTGACAATTTTTGTGATCCAACCACCTTCTGCAGAATGTAATCCATATTGGGGAGAGGATAATTATCTTTGAGATAAACTCTGTTCAAGTTTTGAAAGCCTACATACAACCTGATTTCACCACTTTTATTTTTGACAGAAACTAAGTTAGCCAACAATTTAGAGAATCTTAAAGACACTATAATCTTAGAATCAAACAACTTTCTTACCTCTTTCTCAATTAATGGAAACAACAAAGGATTAATCCTTCTCAATTTCTTCTTGAAATATTTTTGGTCATCTTTAATTGGAATTACATGCTGAATCACCTTAGTGTCATAAAGCTTCAAATCCTCATAGCTCCAGGAAAAAACATATGGAAAATCCTTCATTAGGATGATATATCTTTCCTTGATTTTGGGATTGAGTGTCTTGGATAGTTTGATGATTTTGTGATTTTCCTGAGCCCCAATGTTACAATCCTTTATCTCTTCATCATTTGCAGTGACCTTGGGATTTCTTGCCACATCGTTATTGTCAAAAAGTGTTTTCAATTGAACCAAACCCTCGGGAATGATATTATTTTTGAGCTGAACAATATGTCTACCAACAATCTAATTTTGGAAACAATCATCATTTGAGAACATGGACGTATCTTCTTCCCGATCACAATGGTTTTCATCATCAATATTTGAGTTGAAAAATTCATCATTCATTTGGAGAAATATTACCACTTTCTTGTCATCCTCAAAACTCTACCAATACTTGATATTGTCAAGTACTGTTGGCCTGTGCTTGACTTCGATTTCATATTTTCTATTAGGAAAGATAGGTATCTTGAAAACAAAGGCTGAAGTGGCTAATGCATCAACAAATAGGTTTTGTCCTCTTGAAATCACTTAGAGATTATATTCCATGAAACTTTCAAGTAGATCAAGAACTATATTTCTATATGCCCTTAACCTAGGATGATTTGATTGATAGATACCCTTAACCTTATTTATGAAAATCTCATAATCCCCATGTAAAACTATTATTTTTGCACCCAATTATTTCAAAGTGTTCAAACCCAAAATCAATGCCTCATATTCAACCATGCTATTTGTGCAGTCAAAAGCATATTTGTAAGAGAAAAGTTTTGAACCTGATCTAGGAGGAATTATCCAAACACCCGTTCCAGATCCTTCTTTTCTAGCAGCTCCATCAAAATTCATATTCCACATTTCATCATTTTCTCTATTTTGCTGATCTGAAATTTGCCCTACTTGATTACCAACCTCATATTTCACAGGAAATTGAACAATATTTGGCTCTTCCTCTTCAAAGCATAGGTCATTGTAGAAAATTGAAGAACCAAACTTAGTGTCAACGAAATAAATAGGATGATTTTTTGGTTTGTTTTGCTACTCACCATGTATTTCAACAATACTTCTCTATACAGTCTTATTTCTTGGCCAAACACTGGTATAGTTTCATAGGACATATCCATGTATAGAGTACCTTTCAAATTTTCAGCCCATGATCTTGACAACAACACACCAAAATTTGGAGGGATGTCAGCAATAACTACATCCATGATCAGATTCTTTGATGGAATTTGAGATAGAGACACAATCAAATCTTTGATTAAACCCAAACATTTTACCTTCCTTGAATCAAAAGAGAAAAGATCTTTGTAAGGCATAGTGATGTCCAAGCCTAGTTCATCCATGATTACTTTTGGCATCACATTATGAGATGCTACTGAATATAGCATTACATTGTGTGAGGTCATATCATGAAATTTAAGGCTGACATAGAAAGGAGGTATATCACCATCATCACTAGTTTCTTCCACCCGGGGACCAAATAAGATTGCAGGGTGATCATCTTGCACATTCAAAGTGTCAGATGCTTCTTCAATTTTCAACATTTTAATGAGTTGGATTTTATTTTCACCATTTCTTATCAACTTATTGAAAGGAATTTTTTATTTTTATTTTTGCCATTTCACTTTCAAAATTAAAAGGGGACTGAGTTTTTTCTACCTCTTTGATGACCACATCCCTTTTTGTCTCTGGTGCCTTCTTTGGGGGCTCTTCTTTCTATTTTCCTTTCTCCAATACCTTCCTTGTAGAACTGTCTTTCTTAGGCTGAATTGAAGAAGGTGAATTAACTTGAGGCTCCCTTGTAGGATTCCCTTTTAGTGAGTTTGTAGACACCTTTTTATTTCTGAGATTGTATTGCTTCTGCAATGGCATGATGGCATTTTGATACCCCTTCTTATAATCTTATGTTTCCATTGACAATATATCATCATTTTGCTACAAAAAATTATCATTTTCATACATAAATTGATCATGTTCTTCTGTAGTTAGGAACAACTAAGTTTCAGTATCATCACAACAATGTATGTTTTCTTCAAGGGTTTCATCAAAATTTGCATTCACATAATTATTTTGGAAAGGGGTTTTAACTTGTTGATCACCTTGATTTCTTTGGTCTCTCTGTCTAATCTGTGGAATTGGCGCTCTTCTAAAATTAGGATTTCTATGTTGAAAATCAACTTGATCTATGATGGTGGGTTTATTGTCTAAAGATAGCTTCTCCACCAACCTTTCCATATTTTTTACCATTAAGTCAAATTTTTTGTCTGATGTTTGGGAAGTTGAGGGTTGAGCTTCTCATTGAACCTTTTTCATATCAATATCAGGATTATGCTTAATCTTTCCTGATGCCATCAGATTCATTTCTACTTCAATTGCATCATTCATCATGTCATCTAGCGTGGTAGATATCCTTTCCCTCAACAAGGAAAAACCACTATCAAAAGAGTCAACATAACTAATTTGGGAAGCTCCAGGAGGGGGTTTAACTTCTGTTGGGATTGAATTGTAAATCCTCATGAATCTGGTTGAAAATTCATGTACTATCGATATCACTGGGTGATCTATTTATGTTATTGTATTGTGTCATCAGATGAAGATGATTTTTATTTTCACCCCATCTTGTAAGGAAAATGGATTCAAAGGCTGCAAAGTTAAGGATGCTTGTGGCTGGAAAATATTTAAACCATTTCCTGACTTCACCTGAGAGACTTTGTGAAAACAGTCTCACCTTTACATCCTCATCATCTACCTCCTCTAAGTAAATAAAGTCATTAAACCAATCTAAGTGCCTCTGAGATGAAACATTCTCTTCTGCATCATATGAATTAATTCTTTGATTATAATTTTGAGATAGATCATGCAATTGAGCACATAAGACAAGGGGAGAAAATATTATTGCCATGGCTCTAGGAGGATTTTGGATTGGCTGAACAATCTGACTCGGAATGACAACAATTTGATTGGGGACAATAGAGATCAGTCTCATCAAACAAAACTTCATTCAAGTTAGACTCTGATCTAGATCTAAATAAACTTTGTTCGAATTTTATGTAAAAATAAAGGCCATCAATACTCTTCACTCCATCCTTAGGCAATGATAGATTTCTGTCTAGAAAAATTCCTGAGTCAACTACCCTTTCTTTTATTTTATGTAAGAGTTTCTCAGAATTAAACACAGATGCTATAGGTTATGGATCTTGGTTTATCCTAGTGTAAATATTCTTTGGAGATAGGATTTCTTAATAAAATTACTTTTTTTCTACTGATCTTATAAAATGAAGTTTCCAGGGTAAATGTTTTTTTCAGACGATAAAATGTCTGATTCACTGTTACCCTTAGGAATCAAATATGAAATTCCGAGTCGTTCTTTCCCAGGGAAATTTTACTTTTCATCCCCATAAATGGTGCCAAAATGTTATCACTAAGTAAATTGACTAGGTTGAGGAGGAAACTCACAAAGGTAACCACATAACCATTTTAGAGATGAAACTATCCTTTGAGTTCTGAGAGGGATCTCTCTTGTCACTTTGTCTATAAAGATGAATTTTATTTGAATATCAATGGCTAGGTTTTTGAATAGGTGAAGGGATTTTAAAGGTTTGTTGGCAAGAAGAAAATGAACCTGTTTGGGAAATGGAGTCAACTCTTTGAAAGCAAATGAAAACAATGTCTGGTAAATAGAACTCTCAAGGAAGCAAAGGCTAGGTAGGAAATGATCTTTCAGTTTTTTAAATTGATATTATAGAATGGAAGAAAGAAAAAACATATAACAACATTCAGAGCACCGTTAAGATGAATTCTGACGAGTTAAGAAATAATAGACAATATTTGAATCACTAGAATATAAATCACCTTTTAAGATGAATTTTAGACCATTTGATATCCAATTCAAACACATGAGCATAAGCCGATGAAAGATAGAGAAACAAGAAGAACATACATGAAGGAAAACATAATTCAGATCATTAGCACTAGAATATTAGGTATGAAAAATATTTGGACATCTACACAAGCATTTCATTCAAATTCATAAAACTGTATACAATGTTCAATCCAAAATTGTCCTTTGTACTTCTACCAACCTCGAATACATCAGAACTTACAATATTTATACAACAATTGATTTCATTCGGTTTGAACCGATTACACTAAAATATAAAATTTTAGTTCACAAAATATGGGATTTGTGAACATTCTTGTAGTTTGGTCCTTTATATTCATCCTTTGACTTTTATTGTGTCTTCATTTGATTTGCTGCCTTTTTTTCGACAACTGGAAGTCATTTACTTGGTCCTGGGAAATTATATTTGGTCTTTCCCAATCTAAATATTTCCTTCCATTGCAATTCGTAAGGAAACTCATAATATGTCATTTCTTTCATTAAAATTTCCAAGTCAATACAAGTGGTGTAAGACATGACA
>JASDQU010107851.1:139179-158624 GCA_032191745.1 Picea mariana
AGTCCCCTTTCTTCTTGGTGCTTTGTTTTCATCAATAGATCAGCCTCAAACATTGGTGACATGGGTCTTTTTGTTCTTTTTATTGCTATGTCCCTATGCTCATGATTTTAATTTTTATTGCATCTATTAGTCTAATTCTTAGTTATAGTTTTGTTTTTCTTTCTCTAACTCTTTTATCTACAAATTTCCTGCTCAGTAGACCCAACTGGGCATGAAAGCACCTCGATTCTGCTCACCAAGGTGACGAAGGAGGTGCAACACCAACCATTGCCAATAACGGGGTGCCACGTGGCAGCCCATGACTAGGCCATGTGGCACCAAAACACTTGTCAAAATGATGCCACGTGTCAGGATGTCATTCGCCCTCATCTACCAATTAAAAAATGCCATGTCATCATATGCCAATTCAACGCACGAACGTACGACCTCTGCCACGTCATTGTATGGCCTCTGCCACGTTAGCCTGTACAGACTGTACAGTCAACATCCCTTTTTTACCTGTTTGATGATTCGCATAGATCATGATATCTCTCACTCCCAACGTCCGTTTGAACCCAAACAAGTTGTGTTAGGTTTGTGATGATGAGGGATACACTCCTGTTCGTTTTGAAGTAATTCCGAGCACTTTGAATTTTTGAGCAAAATTTGATCCCCTGATCACTAGTAGATTCAACCACTTGTCTACAACATTTGTGTCTATCTAACCTTCAAATATAGGAATATCAAATTTTATTTGTACCTTGAAGGGGGCGGTGTCTTCACTCGAAGAAGATGCATCGCCCGTTGGTAGTCGCCAAAGGATTTGCGTGAAATTATCCATCATCTTGTTCCTCTGTTGCATGAGGGCTTCCTCAATCAACAGTTTGAAAGGATCTCTTGTCCCATCATCTTTCTTTTCTCCTTCCATGAGAGGTCACTTGGGTGTGTGAGAGCTTTTGTCCTCAAGAGAAACAAGCTCAAGACCCAAATCTTTGTACTCCGACCTCGTTGGGGACATGCATTAAGACGACAAGGAGCATGCCGTTTTGATACCACTAATCCGGATTTTATGAGTAGAATGAAATGACTACAGATTATTTCCAGATGCTTAAAATAGAATAATAGAGATACAATAAAACTTGTTTTCTATTCAATAAGGAAATAAGATGAAACTGTAAAATGTAGAAGAAAATAAGCTTGCTGGAATGGTGGCGGCTTATCTCTGAGAAGAGATGTGACGACTATGCTCATTAGCAAGAAGATGATTACAATGAGGCTCTCAAGGCCTTTTTACAATAAACAGGAGTTTCAAAATCCCTAAACATCCAAAAACCTAACCCTAGGAGATGAAGCACCAAAATTCATGTGGGCCCCGTTTGGGTAAGTCAGTACATCAACTTCCCAGGGTCGTAACTTTTGCATATGATCTCCATTTTAGGCATATGATAGCCCATTGGAATTATCTATCCAAGGACTACAACAGTTGCACAAAATTTCAGGACCTGTAAAACTGCTAAAAATAGTAAATTATCAAAATCGCTAGAAAGTTGTTTTGAGCCAACTGGAAAAGGTGGGTGGCCACCGATATCCACCTGGATCACAAGGAGAAGATCATGGAGATTTAGTTGTCATATCTTATACAAGATATATGAGAGATATGTGTGAGGATTTGAAGGGATTATATTTTGTAATAATGGGAAATGGGTTGAGAGAAAAGTCGATCTGTAATTATGAGATGTTTATATTCTTTTCAAAGATCTCATGTATAAAACAGAGTGCCCTCTCTTCATTAGAGGAGAAGAATTGTTATGATGTAAGATTGGTTCTTAAGAGAGAATTATTATGATGTAGTTTGAGAGAATTGTTATGATGTATATTAGATTCATGAAAAGACTCTTTTTGTAAACCTACTTGTTGGAGATTAATGCAAGATTGAATTCAATGATTTTGTCTCTCTTAGAAGTTAACATCTGGTGATATAAAAGATTCCATGTTGGCATCGGCAAGGGCCACCGATCCAGCTTGGAAAAGTTGGATCTCCATATTTCACCATACATGATATTTAATGGAGAATTCCACTTGTTAGTTTATTTTCTCCAAGAGATAGAATCAAAGTTAATCTTTTCTTTTCATGAGCCATCAATGAACATGTCCATCACCTGAGCAAGAGATTTTGTTTGTTTATGAGTTTTGATTTCCAACTTTTGAATTGTGTGAAGATTGTTATTTTTAAAGGTGTGTTGGTTTATAAATGGTTTTCTTATCTAATCTATACTAAAAAGACATAGGAACCTATCTGTTATCGACACATATAGTGCATCAACTCTATTGATTACAAATCCCAATTGATAATTTATGTTTGGTAATATATTATGCATATAATTGCACCAACAATGCCACACCCCCAACCATACACCATCATATGGTTGAGATGGGGATGAGCCATTTGTTTTAGACAACAATGTCACATGTCCTATGGCATAAATCCCTTCAAGGATGATGCATTATGTGTGTTATCACTAACTAAATTGTCTAACATGAGGAGGAAACTCACAAAGGTAACAATATAACCACTTTAGAGATGAAACTATCCTTTCAGTTCTGAGAGGGGTCTCTCTTGTCACTTTGTCTCTAAAGATTATTTTTCTTTGAATATCAGTGGCTGGGTTTTTGAATAGGTGAAGGGATTTTAAAGGTTTGATGGAAAGAAGGAAAGGAATTTGTTCTAGAAATGGAGTCAATTATTTGAAATAAAATGAAAACAATGCTTGGTAAATAGAACTCTCAAGGAAGCAAAGGCTAGGTAGGAAATGATCTTTCGGTTTTTTAAATTGATATTATAGAATGTAAGAAAGAGGAAAAAATATAACAACATTCATCTCACTGTTAAGATGAATTCTGATGAGTTAAGAAAGAATAGACAATATTTGAATCACTAGAATCTAACACACCTTTTAAGATGAATTTCAGACCATTTGATATTCAATTCAAACATATGAGCATAAGAAGATGAAAGCTAGAGAAATAAGAAGAACATACATGAAGGAAAACATACTTCAGATCATTACCACTAGAATCTTTGGTATGAAAAAGATCTGGACTTATGCACTATCTTTTCATTCCAACTCATAAAACTGTATACAATGTTCAATGAAAAGTTGTCCTTTGTACTTCTATCAACCTCGAATACATCATAACTTACAATATTTATACACCAATTGATTTCATTATGTTTGAACCGATTACACTAGAATATAAAATTTTAGTTTACAAAATCTAGGATATGTGGATATTCCTGTAGTTTGGTCCTTTATCTTCATCCTTTGACTTTGATTGTGTCTTCATTTGATTTTCCTCCTTTTTTCGACAACTAGAAATCATTTACTTGGTCCTGGGAAACAATATATTTGGTCTTGCTCAATATGACTATTTCCTTCCATTGCAATTCAAAAGGAATCTCATAATCTGTCATTTCTTTCATTGAAATTTCCAAGTCAATACAAATGGCGTAAGAAATGACAGGTAGACAAAGTTTGACTATCCTAAACTAATTTAAAATTTCAAAATCTGTACTCAGTTTATCAACTAAACTAGCCCCTTTCAAACCCTCCTCCAGGGTTTCAAATTTGGATTGGTCCATTCTTAACTGAGTCAAGAGTGCATTATATTCTTCTTGATCATGAAACTTACCTTTACCATCCCAAAATTATGGAAGGCCCTTTATGAAAAATTCTTCAAATACATTCTTAAAGTCTTGCACACTTTGTTCCATATGTGTTTCTTTATTCAGGACTGATTTCAAAAGATTATGTTTTGCAATAATCCTTCTATCCCAGATGATCAATGTAGTCCTGTCTTTTACCCCAATGGTTTGAATATCTATAGGAGGATTTGAGTTGAGAATATTAATGGCATTTTTTTCCCATTTAGATGGATTTTTGTATAAAGTCCCATTAACAACAGTGCATCTATGTCTGGCTATGATTGTTATATTATCCTTATCACTTACAAAATTTAAATATGATCTAAATTTAGCAGCCTCAACAAATATAGAATATCATATGATATGTTTAGCTCCTTGCAACATACTTTTACCTCTTAATCTTGAGTTAAATTTATTAATCCTCTCATGCAAGGCTACATTTTCCTTTTGAAACTGGGATATCTTTTCATCTTTTGTGTGCACTTCCTACTCCAATTTCTCCATGTTTTCCTTTAATCCTTTGATATGTCCTTCTTTCATAGTGACTTGTGACATATCCTGAACAATGTCTTCAATGGTTGATCCAATTCTTGCAGCAGGGGCTGAAACCATGGCTCTAGTCACCAACTCTACTTTTTCTTGATACCATTCCATATTTTCCTTTTCCAGCTGCAAAATCGTAGCCTTATAATATAGTGATTCTTTCTGAAATGTTTCTTTTTCCTTCTCTAAATCTACAAATTCTATTTTTTGTGGGTGTTCTGTAGTAGACATATTCAACTTTTTCTTCAAACTATGAATTATTTTATCTTTTTCATCCAATAAAGACTTCACACGTTGAGATCCTTCAGACTCAAGACTTTTAATTTGAGTCTACCAAGCTTTGTTGGCTGCTTTTTCTTCTCTTAGCCGTCCTTCTAATTTTGCAGCTAAGGATGTCAGCTTTGAATTTTTAAAATTTAAAATCAAATAATCATAATACAACAAATCATTGGCATGCTTATGGAATTGCACTTTGTGAGGGGCACTTATCTTGTCATATTTAATTTTAATCTCAGATAATTTATCCTCTTTTGTAACTACAATATTAAAAGTTTTCTTTTCAATATCCCTCATAGTGAACAAGAAAGATTTTTGTTGAGAAAATTTTTCCACTTCACGAAACAAATCCCTTATTTCACCCAAAGCCACATTTCTTTTTTTAGCATATTGTTTTGCTAGGTTTTCTCTGGATTGATAGGCTATATCAAGTGCTTTATCAAAATAATATTTTTGATTGTGAAAGGCTCTTGATTTTCCTTCACTTTCAAGTTGACTTCTTTCCTCAATTTCTACAATATTGGTACCACTTTCCACAATGTTCAAATTCAATTGATCTCTAGGTCCTTCATCTTCCAAATCTACAATCTTATTTGGATGAAAAATTTTCATCTTCTTTTTTGTAGTTTGTTCAACATCAATATCCATAGTCTCTGAAATACTTCTTTTGTTGCACACGCTAGATTTGGGAATTCTAATCACTAACTTTTGAGGAGCTTGTTGTGTTTATACTTGATACAAAGGTGCTTCCACATCAATACACACTTCCATATTAGCTAATTTGTCCAAGCCTTCAACAGACTCATGTTCATAAGGTGCATTTTTATTCATCTGTCTTCTCTTGGATATGATTTGATGTGGATCATATTTTCTTTTTGCATTTATGAAAAATCAAAATCTTTGAGTGTTTCCTTAACGTATGATAAACATGATCTTGACTTAACAAAAAAAGGATCAATAACAAAGGGAAATTTAATGCTAGAGGCTCTGTGCAATTTGATGAAGTTCTCTATCTCAGAGATGATTCTCTGCTTGGTTAACTCAAGAGAAAAAATATCAGGAGTTAGGAAAACATGTATCAAGTATTGAGACCCATGAAAACCATATACCAAAATCATTGTTGAATGCATAAAAAGTAACCAGTCTCCTACTCTATTTTCTGGATTTGGTTGCAGGTGAATTTTCATGTCTTCCAAATCTCTAGGTAAACTTGCACTAAAAATAAGAGAATAGATTCTTGACATGACCTTGTTGATGAATATGAGCAAAGTTATTATTTTACATTTAGTAGATACAAAAGATGTTTCAGGGATTTCTCCATGGTTACTTTATAAGAAAAATTTTAACAACTATGTATAATATCTGAAATGTTTCAAAGAGTGGAAATTCACTAGCTTCTTATGAATGGTGTCAGCTAGGAATTCATCAAAATTAATTCAGACTGACTGACCATAATCGGACTTGAAAAAATTCAAAAGAAAACCAAGCATGACTTCAACAAAAAATTTATTACTATATAGACATAGGACCTGACTCAACAGGGAACACACCCACTGAACTTCAATGACCATCATGTTGGTACTCTTTAGTAAGGACAAACTCTCTGACATTTGTTCACGTTTAATGATTTGTTGTAGAAATTAACTTTTGAGATTTGGATGAAATTCTATGTAGACCCTAATCATATTTTCTTTGTTGAATGACTCAAAATTAATGGAAGAATCTTATGGTATATTGAGTGTCTCTCGAACTGATAAAATATCTATTCTACACAGGACTTGAGACCCTTGTTTATTGACAATTACCCTTTTTGCATGGGAATATTGCTAAGGGCACCAAGATATGAATTCAGGAAATGGGAAAGAAATCTCGACAACATATGGGACAATGGAGGCCTGGACTGCTTCTAAAAATGGAATACTATTTCCCTTTATATCATCCAAGCTGCTTCGAGACACGGAAATGGGGGAAATAATGATATCATGATAAAATAAATCTTCATCTCTATCAATTAGGGTTTCCTCATTACCTTAAGGGTCTTGCTCTGCTACTGACAATACTATGGAATCCATGGAGACAAGATAAACACTTGGAAGTGAACTATAATGGTGCAAAGTTGGGATGCAACATAAAATGGCAGTCACGACAGTGTTCCAATGTTTCCCATGTTTGAAAAATAATAAATAATAAAAATGTCACATCGATACTTTACAATTTTCAATTTGTGAAGATGTGGATTGGCGATTTTGGAAAAACCCACTTATCATTATGCAATCAACCCGAAACTAACACATACCCCTCAATGGAAACCATGGTTTGGATTGCAGGACCACCCTTCATAATTATCCCCCACGCAGCTTCAAATTCTGTAATGCTTCCTCGCCGTCGATTTTGATGGATCATGATCAAAATTATTTCGGGCTCAATCTAATTAATTTATTCACTAAATTTAACTTCTTTGTGCCATTTTTAACCTTCCTATCAATTTTTCATGCCTCCAAACTATTTAGTGCCTTTGCTAATTTTAGAGCCCCAACCCTAGGAAATAATATTTTTTTTATGGTGACTAACATGGGATCCAACTGGGGATGGCATTCTCCCTGCGATGCACCAAAGAACCATAGATACAATATCCTTATTCATTGGGATATTGTTGAAAATTTATGAAAGTTTTATGAAAAATAGAAACTTGCATACCTTATCTAGTTCAATTCGCACTAGTTATCTGCAACAAAACCTTAGGGCCTTCTCTTCGGGCTTCAAATTTTGTTGATATGAAAAAATTTAACTTCTCTATCTTGAAAAATAACAATGGTTATTTACAATGAAATGGAAAGACCAAAATACTTTTAAGAAAGGTAGTGTTTGAGAAACCTGCCATTTACAGGTCCTTCACCAATAAGATTTCCATTGAGTTCTTGCAGCAAATAAGAATTTCTCCCATGACAAGAAACAATTCTGAGTGGTCCCAAACAAAGGTGATCAAACTTTCCTTGCTTCCCTTTATCTTCATTTCTTGCATCCCAGTTCATCACCATATCATCTTCCTTAAAATCATCAACCTTTGTATGTCTATCAAAGACCATTTTCATTTTTTCCTGATGTAGTTGCGAGTTGTTGAAAACTTTTTCTCTCATTTTTTGTAGATGAATCAATTGATTTATCCTTCTTTGAGCATCATTTGGTTCAACTTCCTATTCTTGCAGCAAATTCATCACTGGTAACCCTAATGAAGTAGAGAAAACTACATATGTGCCATATACAATTTGAAAAAGGTGATGTAGAAATAGACCTCTTGGTGGTGATCCTATCAGTCCATAATGCATAAATACGCTTCTTGTGCCAAGCCTTCTTGTTTTCCTATAGTATTTTTTTAATAATTCTTGTCAAGCTCTTGTTGGATGACTCAACTAATATATTACCCTGAGGATAGTAAGTTGTGGAATGACCCAGGGTTATGTTGTAATCACTACAAAACATTTCCATTCTCTTGGAATTGAATGTTGTTGCATTATAAATTATGATTTTGACTAGACAACCAAACCTAGACAGAATTTTGCTTTCGAGAAATTGAATAATAACAACATTAGCGGATTGCCTTGTTGGAACTGCTTCAATCCACTTGGTGACGTAATTTGTAAATTTCAATATCCACTTATGTTGAGATGAATATGGTGGATAGATCTCTCCTATAAAATCAAGGCCCCACTGCATAAATATTGATTCAACATAAATAAGTTTTAATGGCAAGGGATCCAATTTCCTTTTGCCATAAAAAATATGACACTCATGACAACTGGACACCTCCTTGTACACATCAGAAAAAATGTTGGGCTAATAAAATCCTGCTCTCAATATCTTATGAACAATGTTTTTCCAATAATGGTTCCATCCACAGTCACCTTTATGAAGTTATTTGATAGTCTGTTTAACTTCTCTTTCCAATAAACAACTTAGTAAAATTTCACCTGGATCTTTCCAATACAGAGAATAATCTAGAATACAAAATTTTGCTTCTTTTAACTTTAGAAATCTAGCCTTTGTCATGCTCAATTCAAGAGGAGCTTGTAAATTCCTTAACACATAGATAATATCAGCATACCATGGAGATTCAAGGAATTGCTAGGACACCTGTGGGACTGTCTCTTCCTTAGAATTTTCTGACAGGTCAATAATAAAATTTATCCTCAAGACATCGTAATTTGATTGTGTCATCAGTTTAGCAGGCCCCAGAACTTTGATTAGGCTTGTAGGATTTATCTCAAGATCATACTCTAACAAGAAAACTATCCATTTTCCTTTTTTTCCTTCAGGATTAGACTGAGTTAATATGTCTTTCACAGAATTGATAGCCACAAAAGAAACAACTTGAGAATGTACTATATAAATTTTGAATTCTTTGAGGGATTTTACCATTGCATATGATTTCTTCTCCATGATGTCATACTTCAATGGAGAGTCTCTCAGAGTTCTGTTGTAATAGGATATGGTCCTTTCAAAATTATTTTCATCTCTTTGCAACAAGACACCAACAATAGTGTGTTATGATACAAAAGAGAACAAGATGAAATCCTTTGCATAATCTGGACTGGCCAATACTAGTGCCTTGGTCAATGCCACTTTTATATCCTCAAAGGATCTCCTGACTTCCGAGTCCTCTTTATCTGACTTCCTTTTCTAAGAATGTTGGTAATGTACTTTATGATTTTAGCCAGATTGGGGATAAACCTCGTTAGAAAGTTTACTCTTCCAAGAAAGGATTGTACCTCCTTTTCCCTCCTGGGTGTTTCAATCTTGACAATTGCAGCCACTCTGTTGGGATCTATATTTATTTCTTCTTTCTAAATGATATGACCAAGTAGTTTCCCCTCTTTCATTCCAAAGTTAGATTTCTTTGGATTTAATGAAATGCCAATTTTCCTACATTTCTGAAAAAGTCGTTTCAAATGTTTTAGATGCTCATCATTAGAATCTGAAAACACGGTAATATCATCTAAATAAATGGCAATGAACTTATCTTTCTCATCAATAAAATCCATGTTCATATCCCTTTGGAAAGTTTCCCCTGCATTCATGAGCCCAAAAGGCATCTTGGCATACATGAATGTACCCCAGGGTGTTGTGAAGGTTGTCTTCTCTTGATGATTAGGATGCACCATAATTTGGTTGTATCCATAAAAACCATCAAAAATTGACATTTTCTGTGATCCAACCACCTTCTGCAGAATGTAATCCATCTTGGGGAGAGGATAATTATCTTTGAGATAAACTCTGTTCAAGTTTTGAAAGCCTACACACAATCTGATTTCACCACTTTTATTTTTGACAGAAACTAAGTTAGCCAACAGTTTAGAGAATCTTAAAGACACTATAATCTTAGAATCAAACAACTTTCTTACCTCTTTCTCAATTAATGGAAACAACAAAGGATTAATCCTTCTCAATTTCCTCTTGAAAGATTTTTGGTCATATTTAATTGGAATTACATGCTGAATCACCTTAGTGTCATAAAGCTTCAAATCCTCATAGCTCCAGGAAAAAACATATGGAAAATCCTTCATTAGGATGATATATCTTTCCTTGATTTTGGGATTGAGTGTCTTGGATAGTTTGATTATTTTGTGATTTTCCTGAGTCCCAATGTTACAATCCTCTATCTCTTCATCATTTGCAGTGACCTTGGGATTTCTTGCCACATCGTTATTGCCAAAAAGTGTTTTCAATGGAACCAAACCCTTGAGAATAATGTTATTTTTGAGCTGAACAATATGTCCACCAACAATCTGATTTTGGAAACAATCATCATTTGAGAACATGGATGTATCTTCTTCCCAATCACAATAGTTTTCATCATCAATATTTGAGTTGAAAAATTCATCATTCATTTGGAGAAATATTACCACTTTATTATCACCCTCAAAACTCTGCCAATACTTGATATTGTCAAGTACTATTGGCCTGTGCTTGACTTCGATTTCATATTTTCTATTAGGAAAGATAGGTATCTTGAAAACAAAGGCTGAAGTGGCTAATGCATCAACAAATATATTTTGTCCTCTTGAAATCACTAAGAGATTATATTCCATGAAACTTTCAAGTAGATCAAGAACTATATTTCTATATGCCCTTAACCTTGAATGATTGATTGATAGATACCCTTAACCTAATTTATGACAAGCTCAGAATCCCTGTGTAAAACTATTATTTTTGCACCCAATTATTTCAAAGTGTTCAAACCCAAAATCAATGTCTCATATTCAACCATGTTATTTGTGCAGTTAAAAGCATATTTGTAAGAGAAAAGTTTTGAACATGATCTAGGAGGAATTATCCAAACACCCGCTCCATATCCTTCTTTTCTAGCAGCTCCATCAAAATTCATATTCCACATTTCATCATTTTCTCTATTTTGCTGATCTGAAATTTGCCCTGCTTGATGACCAACTTCATATTTCACAGGAAATTGAACAATATTTGGCTCTTCCTCTTCAAAGCATAGGTCATTGTAGAAAATTGAAGAACCAAACTCAGTGTCAACGAAATAAATAGGATGATTTTTCAGTTTTTTTTGCTACTCACCATGTATTTCAATAATACTTCTCTATACAGTCTTATTTCTTGGCCAAACATTGGTATAGTTTCATAGGACATATCCATGTATAGAGTATCTTTCAAATTTTCATCCCATGATCTTGACAACAACACGTCAAAATTTGGAGGGATGTCAGCAATAACTACATCCATGATCAGATTCTTTGATGGAATTTGAGATAGAGACATAATCAAATCTTTGATTAAACCCAAACATTTTACCTTCCTTGAATCAAAAGAGAAAAGATCTTTGTAAGGCATAGTGATGTCCAAACCTAGTTCATCCATGATTACTTTTGGCATCACATTATGAGATGCTACTGAATATAGCATTGCATTGTGTAAGGTCATATCATGAAATTTAAGGCTGACATAGAAAGGAGGTATATCACCATCATCACTAGTTTCTTCCACCCGAGGACCAAATAAGATTGCAGGGTGATCATCTTGCACATTCAAAGTGTCAGATGCTTCTTCAATTTTCAACATTTTAATGAGTTGGATTTTATATTCCCCATTTCTTATCAACTTATTGAAAGGAATTTTTTATTTTTATTTTTTCCATTTCACTTTCAAAATTAAAAGGGGACTGATTTTTTTCTACCTCTTTGATGACCACATCCCTTTTTGTCTCTGGTGCCTTCTTTGGGGGCTCTTCTTTCTATTTTCCTTTCTCCAATACCTTCCTTGTAGAACTGTCTTTCTTAGGCTGAATTGAAGAAGGTGAATTAACTTGAGGCTCCCTTGTAGGATTCCCTTTTAGTGAGTTTGTAGACACCTTTTTATTTCTRAGATTGTATTGCTTCTGCAATGGCATGATGGCATTTTGATACCCCTTCTTATAATCTTATGTTTCCATTGACAATATATCATCATTTTGCTACAAAAAATTATCATTTTCATACATAAATTGATCATGTTCTTATATAGTTAGGAACACCTATGTTTCAGTATCATCACAACAATGTATGTTTTCTTCAAGGGTTTCATCAAAATTTGCATTCACATAATTATTTTGGAAAGAGGTTTTAACTTGTTGATAACCTTGATTTCTTTGGTCTCTCTGTCTAATATGTGGAATTGGTGCTCTTCTGAAATTAGGATTTCTATGTTGAAAATCAACTTGATCTCTGATGGTGGGTTTATTGTCTAAAGATAGCTTCTCCACCAACCTTTCCATAGTTTTTACCATTAAGTCAAATTTTTCATCTGATGTTTGGGAAGTTGAGGGTTGAGCTTCTCATTGAACCTTTTTCATATCAATATCAGGATTATGCTTAATCTTTCCCGATGCCATCAGATTCACTTCTACTTCAATTGCATCATTCATCATGTCATCTAGCGTGGTAGATCTCCTTTCCCTCAACAAGGAAAAAGCACTATCAAAAGAGTCAGCATAACTAAGTTGGGAAGCTCCAAGAGGGGGTTTAACTTTTGTTGGGATTGAATTGTAAATCCTCATGAATCTGGTTGAAAATTCATGTACTATCGATATCACTGGGTGATCTATTTATGTTATTATATTGTGTCAATAGATGAAGATGATTTTTATTTTCACCCCATCTTGTAAGGAAAATGGATTCAAAGGCTGCAAAGTTAGGGATGATTGTTGCTGGAAAATATTTAAACCATTTCCTGATTTCACCCGAGAGACTTTGTGAAAACAGTCTCACCTTTAAATCCTCATCATCTACCTCCTCTAAGTAAACAAAGTCATTAAGCCATTCTAAGTGCCTCTGAGATGAAGCATTCTCTTCTGCATCATATGAATTAATTCTTTGATTATAATTTTGAGATAGATCATGCAATTGAGCACGTAAGACAAGGGGAGAAAATATTATTTCCATGTCTCTAGGAGGATTTTGGATTGGCTGAACAATTTGACTCGGAATGAAAATAGTTTGATTGGTGACAATAGAGATCAGTCTCATCAAACAAAACTTCATTCAAGTTAGACTCTGATCTAGATATAAATAAAATTTGTTCGAAATTTATGTAAAAATAAAGGTCATCAATACTCTTCACTCCATCCTTAGGCAATGATAGATTTCTGTCCAGAAAAATTCCCAAGTCAACTACCCTTTCTTTTATTTTATGTAAGAGTTTCTCAGGATCAGACACAGATGTTATAGGTTCTGGATCTCGGTTTATCCTAGTGTAAATATTCTTTGGAGATAGGATTTCTTAATAAAATTACTTTTTTTCTACTGATATTATAAAATGAAGTTGCCAGGGTAAATGTTTTTTCAGCCGATAAAATGTTTGATTCACTGTTACCCTCGGGAATCAAATATGAAATTTTGAGTCATTCTTTCCCAGGGAAATTTCACTTTTCATCCCCATAAATGGTGCCAAAATGTTATCACTAAGTAAATTGACTAGGTTGAGGAGGAAACTCACAAAGGTAACCACATAACCATTTTAGAGATGAAACTATCCTTTCAGTTCTAAGAGGGATCTCTCTTGTCACTTTGTCTCTAAAGATGAATTTTATTTGAATATCAATGGCTAGGTTTTTGAATAGGTGAAGGGATTTTAAAGGTTTGTTGGCAAGAAGAAAATGAACCTGTTTGGGAAATGGAGTCAATTCTTTGAAAGCAAATGAAAATAGTGTCTGGTAAATAGAACTCTCAAGGAAGCAAAGGCTAGGTAGGAAATGATCTTTCAGTTTTTTAAATTGATATTATAGAATGGAAGAAAGAAAAAACATATAACAACATTCAGAGCACCGTTAAGATGAATTCTGATGAGTTAAGAAATAATAGACAATATTTGAATCACTAGAATATAAATCACCTTTTAAGATGAATTTCAGACCATTTGATATCCAATTCAAAAATATGAGCATAAGCCAATGAAAGATAGAGAAACAAGAAGAACATACATGAAGGAAAACATAATTAAGATCATTAGCACTAGAATATTAAATATGAAAAATATTTGGACATCTACACAAGCATTTCATTCAAATTCATAAAACTGTATACAATGTTCAATCCAAAATTGTCCTTTGTACTTCTGCCAACCTCGAATACATAAGAACTTACAATATTTATACAACAATTGATTTCATTCGGTTTGAACCAATTACACTAAAATATAAAATTTTAGTTCACAAAATATGGGATTTGTGAACATTCTTGTAGTTTGGTCCTTTATATTCATCCTTTGACTTTTATTGTGTCTTCATTTGATTTGCTGCCTTTTTTTCGACAACTGGAAATCATTTACTTGGTCCTGGGAAATTATATTTGGTCTTTCCCAATATGAATATTTCCTTCCATTGCAATTCGTAAGGAAACTCATAATATGTCATTTCTTTCATTAAAATTTCCAAGTCAATACAAGTGGTGTAAGACATGACAGGTAGACCAAGTTTGACTACATTAAACTTATTTAAAAGTTCAAAATCTGTACTCAGTTTATCAACTAAAGTATCCCCTTTCAAACCCTCCTCTAGGGTTTCAAATTTGGAGTGGTCCATTATTGACTGAGTCAAGAGTGCATTATATTCTTCTTGATCATGCAACTTACGTTTACCATCCTAGAATGATGGAAGGCCCTTTATGAACAATTCCTCAAATAAATTCTTAAAGTCTTGCACACTTTGTTCCATATGTGTTTCTTTATTCAGGACTGATTTCAAAATATTATGTTTTGCAATAATCCTTCTGGCCCAGATGATAAATGCAGTCCTGTCTTTTACCCCAATGGTATGAATATATATAGAAGGAAATAAGTTGAGAAGATTAATGTCATTCTGTGCCCATTCAGATGGATTTTAGGATAAAGTCTCATTAACAACATTGCATCTATGCCCGACTATGATAGCTATACTATCCTTGTCATTTACAAAATTAAAATATGATCTAAATTTATCAGACGCAACAGCTATAGAATCCCATATGATATGTTTAGCTCCTTGCAACAGAATTTTACCTCTTAATCTTGAATTCAATTTATTAATCCTCTCTTGCAAGGCTACATTTTCCTTTTGAACATGGGATATATTTTCTTCCTTTGTGTACACTTTCTGCTCCAATTTCTCCACATTTTCTTTATATCCTTTGATCTCTCCTTCTTTCAGAATGACTTGTGACATAGCCTAAGAAATTTCTTCAGTGGTTGATCCAATTCTTTCAGCAGGGGTTGAAACCATGGCTCTAGTCACCAACTCTACTTTTTCTTGAGACCATTCCATATTTTCCTTTTCGAGCTGCAAAATCTTAGCCTTATAATCCAGTGCTTCTTTTCAAAATGTTTCTTTTTCCTGCTATAAAGATACAAATTTTTTTGTTTGTGGGTGTTTTGTAGAAAGCATCTTCAACTTTTTCTTCAAACTTTGAATTATTTTATCTTTATCATCCAATAAAGACTTCACACCTTAATATATTTCATACTCAAGCCTTTTAATTTGAGTCTACCAAGCTTTGTTGGCTACCTTTTCTTCTCTTAGTTGTCCTTCTAATTTTGCAGCTAAGGATGTCAGATTTGAATTTTTCAAATTTAATCTCAAATAATCAGAATACAAAAAACCATTGGCCTACTTATGGAATTTCACTTTGTCAGGGGAACTTATTTTGTAATATTTAATTTTAATTTCATATACTTTATCCTCCTCTGCAATTGCAATATTACAATTTTTCTTTCCAATATCCCTCACAACAAACAAGGGATATTTATGTTGAGAAACGTTTTCCACTTCAAGAAACAAACCCCCCATTTCACACAAAGCTACATTTTTTTTTCCAGCATATTGTTTTTCTAGGTCTTCTCTGGATTGATAGACTGTATCATGTGCTTTATCAAAATAATATTTTTGATTGTGAAAGGTTCTTGAGCTTCCTTCACTTTCAAGATGAATTCTTTCCTCAATTTCTACAATACTGGTACCACTTGACACAATGTTCAAATTCACTTGATCTCTAGTTCCTTCATCTTCCAAATCTACAATCTGCTTTGGTTGAATAATTTTCATCTTCTTTTTAGCAGTTTGTTCAACATCAATATCCATAGTCTCTGAAATACTTTTTGTGTTATACACACTAGCTTTGGGAATTATAATCACTAACTTTTGAGGAGCTTGTTGTGTTTTTACTTGTTGCAAAGGTGCTTCCACATGAATACACACTTCCATATTACTTAATTTGTCCAAGCCTTCAACATACTCATGTTCATAAGGTGCATTTTGATTCATCTTTCTTCTCTTGGATATGATATGATGTGGATCATATTTTCTTCCTTCTATTTCTGAAAAAACAAAATCTTTGAGTTTTTCCTTAACCTCTGATAAACATGATCTAGACTTAACAACAAAAGGACCAATAACAAAGGGGAATTTAATGCTAGAGGCTCTATGCAGTTTGATGAAGTTCTCTATCGAAGAGATGATTCTCTTCCTGGTGAAATCAAGAGAAAAAATCACGGGAGTTAGGAAAACATACCCAAATCATTGTTGAATGGATAAAAAGTAACCAGTCTCCTACTTTGTTTTCTGGATTTGGCTACAGGTGAATTTTCATGTCCTCCAAAAATTTGGGTAAACTTGCATTAAAAATTAGAGAATAGATTCTTGACATGACCTTGTCGATGAATATGAGAAAAGTGTTTCTTTTACATTCAGTAGATACAAAAGATGCTTCAGGGATTTCTCCATGGTTACTTTCTAAGAAAACTTTTAACAGATATGTATAATATATGAAATGTCTCAAAGAGTAGAAATTCAGTAGCTGCTTGTGAATTATGTCAACTAGGAATTCATCAAAATTAATTTAGACTAACTGACTAGACTCTGACTTGAAAAAATTCAAAAGAAAACCAAGTATTACTTCAACAACATATTTATCACTATCTAGACCTAGGGCCTGACTCAATAGGGAACAAACCCACTGAACTTCAATGACCATCATGTTGATACTCATTGGAAAGGACATACTCTCTGACATTTGTTCAGGTTTAATGATTTTTTGTAGAAATTGACTCTTTATCTCTGGCTGACATTCTCTGTAAAACCTAATCATCTTTTCTTCCTTGAAACACTTTAAAGAATTAATGGAAAAATATTTTGGTATATTGAGTGAATCTTGAATTGACAAACTGTCTATTCTACACAGGACTTGAGACCCCTGTTTATTGACAATTACCATTTTTTCATGGGAATATTTCTCAGCACACCAACCTATGAATTCAATAAATGGGAAATAAATATCGACAACATATGGGACAATGGATGCCTCGACTACTTCTAAAAATGGAATATTCTTTCCCTTTATATCAACCAAGTTGCTTCGAGACATAGAAATGGGGGAAATAGTGATATAAGGATCAAATACATTTTCATCTCTTTCAATTAGGGTTTCCTCATTACCTTTAGGGTCTTGCTCTGCTACTGAAAACACAATGGGATCCACGATGACGAGATAAATACCTAGAAGTGAACTATAATGGTGCAAAGTTGGGATGAAAAAGAAAATGGTGGTCACGACAATGCTCCAACAGTTCTCATGTTTGAAAATAATAAATAATGAAAATGTCACATTAATAATTTACACAATTTTTAGAGATGTGGATTGGTGTTATAGCAAGATTTGCCTCATCCTATGCAAAATTGCACTGAGGGCCTTTTTCCATTTCCCTATGCAGACTTGAAGTCCCTTTTTTCAAATCTCAGAGCTAAAAAAATTATTTTTCCACATATATGTGTCCTATATATTATACAACATGTGTATATGTATGTTGCATCACTACAACCTGTGTACATAGGGTTTTGTGCCCAAAATTAAAAAGTGGTGTCGGGTTTCCATGTCACATCACGAGATCCATGATCTTTGACCTTCCATATACTAGAAACATTCTGACTCGGCCCTTCGGTTCGTCTTGAAGGCTACAAATGGGCCAAATATGAGCTATGGAAAAGAGGAGAAGAATTCAACTTTGAGAGAAAAGTTACTCTGGAGAAATTATTCACTTCAAATTGAGTCTGCATCCCTTTATCCTTTTAAGTCTGAACACATTGTTCAGCCCTCAAGCTCTTCCCTACATGATTGAGAACCTCATTGTCTCTCTTATATGAGCTTGCCTTTGGTGGAGGATTGAAGTCGTGGAGGCCTAGATGGAAGGTACTTAGTTTCTTGGTTCTGAACCGTGTCGACACGAAAGTTTGTAATTCATTCACTTCTGTTGATTACATTTTAATAGAAATACTCTTTTCTTGTCCAATTAATATCTTGAAAATATTTGAATTGTTATTCCACGAGCATATTTGTTATTAATGTTGATGGATTATGCTATTGAATGTGCTAAAATTGTATATTATCACCATATTCTTGTGTTTCTTGGTTGTTGAGGACAAGTTGCATGTGTATTTCTTTGAGTCAAGTGTTCAATGATGGACTTCATAGAACATTTGGACAAGGTAGGCTCTTTATCTTGTCTTGTTAGCATATTTGTTTATATAGAATACCTGAGATTATAGTCGATTTATGCAGTCATTTCCGTTTGTTGTGGTTTACCCCTATCCATAGAGAGATTTTCTTTATAACATAATTGGCGACCATACTGGGGATATAATATTATTTTCAAGGTTTGGAGTGTTTTTCTCCTTTGATTTATCTCATTTATATTGATTTTATTGTCTTATGATTGTTTGAAAACCTCTATTCATTGGATTTAGGAAAGAGATTCTCCCACTGCGTCAGGCCACTCAATAAAAGTTGTTGTTTGTTCAGAACCAAATATCAATATAGCATAGAAAAACCTCAGAAAAAGTACTCAACGCCTTGAAAAAGAGATAATTTTAGATAATAAGCCTCTTTGAGGGGGAAACCTCCTTTTACCCCACTTAAATGTCCAAGTACCAGATGCATCAAAATGAAAATGTCTCCTTGGTATATATAGGAGACTAGGAGGTATAATTACAACTAATGGCCTAAAGAAGACATAAATAAAATAACATTACTAATATAATATGCCCCAATTAAGGGGTAATGAGCCAATATTAGGGCTTAACATGCCCCTCCCCTTGAGACAAGTGTTGTTCGCAATGCTTGAGTAACTCTAGATGCTTCTGTATAAAATAGTCATATTCCCAAGTGGAATCTTCAGCTGGTAGTTTCCTCCATTTAATGAGATACTTTGAAATGGATCTATTCCTCAGCTAGTGAATTCTTGTGTCAGTGATGGCTTCAGGCTCCAATATGATTTTTCTTTCCTCATCAAGTTCTGGCAATATAATTTGAACTTGGATCTTGTCGCCTATAACCTTCTTTAAGCATGAAACATGGAAAACTGGGTGTACTCGTGAAGATGCAGGCAACTCCAATTTGTATGCTATAGTACCAATATTTTGCAACAC
>JASDQU010107851.1:189437-208746 GCA_032191745.1 Picea mariana
CATCAATGTTTACAAAAGTACAAAATGTACATCACACATAGGCCAGCGAGTCCCCTCACCCTTATAGGTACAAAATGGGTATCAACTACCCTGTACAAAATGGGATCACAAGCATATATAAATACAAAAATAAAAAATAGCACTCATGGTGCCCCCAAAGCTCCCCCACCAGTTCCTCTGTCAGTGGAAGGCACCCCACCAACTAGGGGTCCTCCAGGACCAGAAGGCAGTTGACCAGTCATCGCTGCCCCCACTACAGCTGCCCGATGGATCAAGGTTTGCCACTTTGCCAGAAAACCCACACACTACTACAGGACCCTCTCGTCTTGGATGTGGATCCAAATGCCCTTCGACACACCCTAAAGCACATCCTCGAACCACTAACAAATGTCCTCAATCCCTCCACCGGCCTTTACCCACAGCTCACGTGATGGTCCAACACCTGCATCCTCAAATCTACACCTCAGGCCCACCCTTGACTCATGTACTGGCTCAAAACCTACATCATCTCTCCTGCATCTCTCTCCTACACGAGGCTTTGCTCACAACGATCACACTGGCTCCCCAACCATCTTAGCCTCACAGCCTTGGGGCCCCACATATGAAAAGACAAAAACCAAAGGTAGAGTGAGCATCGAGATATCACATAATCATATGCTACACTATCAAAATCACAAAAAATAAATGCACAAATATACCTCTATGGTCCCAAACCTCTCAAGGAGGCAACACCATGTCTGGGTCATGCTAGAAATCCATCCCACTGTATGGGTACCAAAGTATCAGTTGTGTCATATGACGCCACAGATGTTCCATCATGGAAATAAAGTAGTGACCACCTTCTCCCCCTCCGTGATGTGCCAAAATCTACGCCCACTGCATCAATCTTGGCTCCTGCGGCCCTGTAGGCACCATCAAAATCCTGGGGCGCAACATGGGAACCGTCTCCAGAAACCATGCCACTAGGATGAACCCAAACATAAAATCACCTGAGTCACTGGTCTAACATCGGTGAATCTGTCCCATCATCCTAGAGTGCAACATCAACCCCCAGGAAAAACAATCCCCATCTAGGACCCTCTCTACAATCCTCAGCTAACCTCTTGTGATTTGCTGAGTATCCAAGGATCCATAGATATACACAACCATGGTTTCGATGCACGGATGTAAGATCTTATTCATCGGCTCAATTCATAAAACCGAACATGACATCGGTTTCATCCCGGAACAGTAGCGTCATGCCATATCTATTAGTCTCACATCCCTCGACAGTTGGGGGTCAGCAGGAAGGGCCATTCCCTAGAAGGGGAGCCCCATCAAAAAGTATACATTCTCAACAGTTGAGAGTGTCAGGTGTGACCCCCTCACAATGAAGCACTATAGATAAATGATCCATATATATATCAGATACTGAAGAAGGAAATCATGCGATCGTATCAGAGGGAAATCAAAGAACTTGAGCAGCCCACAGGCTGCCAAGTGTCTCCAAACACCAGGATACTCTCTCACCACCTCTTGGAGGTGCTCCTAGTCTCGCTCCCTCCAGTGGACCGGCATGATGAACCTCCTATCACACACTAATCACTTGCATCGACATAAAAACACTTGGTCAACCTTCATCATTCATAAAAAAAAATCAAAAAACTCACACAGGTGAGCACATATGCATGCATGTTCTTTGCACAGCTATGCATAAATGCGTAACTGTCGGAGAAATAGTTACGCATCAATGCACAACTATCACGCCTACAGGTGCACACACATGATGATCCGGATTATTTTTGGCACAAAAGGAGAGTGGAGATATAACAAAGAAATATACAGAGATATTGCAAGAGAGACAACGTTATAACAGAGATATATTGGAACTATAACAAGAGTCACAGATATACAGTAATACACGATTTCTATTAATGAAATAAATGTATAAAGACTATAAAAATACTGAGTCAAATACTCGCTAGAATGGTGGCAACTTATCTCTGAGAAGAGATGTGATGGCTACTTGCATTCAAAAGAAGATGATTATTACAATGAGGCTCTAAGGGAATTTTTAACATAAGTAAAATCCAAAACCCTAACCCTGGAAGATGAGAAGCCAAAAGGTTGCGGGCCCCAATGGGGGTAGTTGATATGTCAACTTCCTAGGGGTGTAAATTTTTCATACGATATCTGTTTGGGGCACTCGATACACCATTGGAAAGGTCTAACCGAGAAGAAATTTTTTTGACTTGTCCAGGTCAGCATTCTAAAATAGTTGCCTGGACCCCGAATCCCCAAACAACGTTGTTTAGGGCCTCAAAATGACCCCAGAAGTTTGGAACCTGAAAAACTGCTAAGATGGGAAACTGTTTTTCGAGCCCGTGGAATAGTTGAGTGGCCACTGATATCCACCTGGATCACATGCACACCTATTCTCTACACATCTTCTCACATATGTGCAGTTGTTAGAGAAACCATTATGCACAATGTGCATTTGTAATTCTAACAGGCATGCATCTCATGCGTGCCTGTTTTTCCCTCCCACATGCCCCTATGCATGGCTATGTCCAGCACATCCACACATTATATGGGGGAGATGGAATTATACTCAGACATTTGAGAATAGGTACCCTTCCTTCTATCGTGCACTCGCGGCCCCACCCCTAAACCTACCTTGGTATGACCATCCATATGACCCTTACCCAAAACACTAGACAATACATACTGTGCAAGAGGATGGGACCACTAACCTGACTCTCGCAACTCCTGGATCGATCAGCTCAAGATCTCGTAATATCCAAAACTCCTCCAAATAATCTCGTCAATTCACTATAACAACGGTTACAAATGAGGTGGCACTGTGGGCCCACCAACCCTATATAGTCCCTTTTGCCAAAATTCCATATTCAGTTACAAGAGTCCAAAGCCTCTATTTCTCGATCCATCTTCAGCCACGGGATCAGGGTCCCTCCATCTACACATTCACATTCCCCGGGTTTAGTATACCTAGGGAGGTAATATGGGGTGACTAGAGAGGTACCCAATGGGAATGTGGTTATGCATTATTAGTGGAATAAATTTAATATATGAGAATCTGGTCATTCAAAGTAAGGTGGAATAGGCCCAATATATATATATATATATATAAAGACCCACTATGGTAGTTGGATGTAATAAATGTGAGAAGTCTCTCTAGAAGGTTCCTAGGAGATAGATAGAGATATATAAAGAAGTGTATGCAATGTAATGAACCATAATAAATAATATTGTCATTATAAAAAGAAAGTGTTTCTTGAGGAGTGCATTCCTTCCTTAAGGAACCATATATGGTGTTACCCTACCTCAAGGGTTTTGTCTACATCTTGTGTTCATGTTATGGTGAATGTTTTGGATTATTCTTGATGATATTGTGGATCTATTTTGAGATTTATCTTCAGATCTATTTTGGTATTTAACAGTTGGTAGTATACCTAGGGAGGTACCCAATGGGAATATGGTTATGTATTGTTAGTGGAAGTCATTTAATATATGAGAATGTGGTCATTCAATGTAAGGTGGACTAGGTCCACTATATTAATAAAGGCCCACTATGGTAGTTGGATGTAATAAATGTGATAAGACTCTCTAGAAGGTTCCTAGGAGATAGAGAGAGCTATATAAATAAGTTTAAGCAATGTAATGAAGCAGAGTGAAGAATATTGTGATTGTACAAGAAAGGATTGCTTGAGGAGTTTTATCCTTCCATAAGCATTAATATATGGTGTTACCTTACCTCAAGGGTTTTATATAATAAAGTGGTGGTTTTCTATATTGTTCCATATATCTTGTGTGGTCATTGTATTCATATATATTTGGTACTATTATTATATTTTGAATTGGGTCACCATCTACACCCAACCCTAGGGGACAATGTTTATCACATCACGTCTAGGTACGCATGCTCATGTTCAAAATTATCAAATAATTGTTATATGTTATTTATCATCAGATATTGTTTATGTCGGTTATTTGGTTTTAATGTGTGTAGGTACTTGGTCATCAGAACTAGTGCAACCCCTTCAGGTATATGTTTGACATTGGTATGTAATCATTCCCTCTAAATATAAATTTCATATCCCAATCACACCCTCCAAAGTTCACCTTTAGGGTCCTTACCTCTGGCTCTGCAGTACTATCACCTCTGCTACATTTTGGTACTGTCACCCAGTAGCACTATCCCCCACATGAGTTGTCCCATTCATAGTTCCCCTTCATACTTTGACACTCATGCTGCTTTCACCTCCTTGGGATGGGAGTCCTGATAGTCTTATGCAATCAAGAGAATAAGCCACATACTTCTTCTCATCATGTTTCTATATTTCCCAATGAGCTCCCAGGTTATTTCATCATGGTTCTATTTGATTGCATCTCTGTAGTATCATTAACCCTCCATTTCATCCACAATCAGTTTTCTCATTTTTTGATTGTCCTCCATTCATTTCCCTCATACAAAAACCCACCCATGGGCCCCACACCCTCCACCAGTTCCCTTTGCAACTTGTGCCCTCATAGGCCAAGCCATCTTGCATTGCGGCACCTGTTTCTGTATCTGTACACTCATCCAAAATTATTCTTTATTTATTTGGTAATTGTAAAAAGCCTTTGTTTCCAGCATTTACTTAACTTTTTTTTCATCACCCTTGACAACCTTCTTTTCCTGGAAACACAACCCATGTCTCCCTTGGTTGGGGCATCCACTCTCCTTTGCTCATTCAGAAATCATTCATAAACCTCGATTATCCCACATTCCATGTACCCATGATCTCTGAGCTTGTCGACTTTGTCACACCTCTGACACAATTTAACCTCATGTCTAGTCTTCCCCCTGACACTAGATACAGTTTTCCAATTGTTTCCAATCATCCTTCAAACATACCTCCAAGGAAGGGAAGTCTTGAGTCTCACCGCATCTTGAATTCATTCATGTTTCCTATGAGTTCTTGATCTTATCTCTGTGGATTTCATGAAGCCCTTTTATTCTTGGAGTCATGTCTCCCTTTCTATCTACATCAACACAGTTTCTAGAACAGAGACAGTATCTTGACTCTCATTACATTTACAATGAGGAGTCTTAGAGGGCACAAAGATAACCATCATTTCTCTCTGATTCTTTTGACCCCCATAACATTCGAATTCAGCAAAAGCGCATGTTACGATGGGTCTTACTATGTGACTATTGCAGTTGTTTTATACCATCCTAAGACCTTTGAATTTGTTAGGCCATCAGTGCCTATGAGTAATCGAGACTTCTTACAAGCATCCTTGCCTCTTTTCAGAGTATGTTCACCATTGGAATTGTCATCTTCCATTATCAAACCTCCTTGGAGGGTGTTGCAGTTATCTACATCAACATACAGCTTCAATTGTTTTCTTACATTTTGAGTTACATGACATGAGAATGGGGACATTTACAATGAGGAGTCTTAGAGGGCACAAAGATAACCATCATTTCTCTCTGATTCTTTTGACCCCCATAACATTCGAATTCAGCAAAAGCGCATGTTACGATGGGTCTTACTATGTGACTATTGCAGTTGTTTTATACCATCCTAAGACCTTTGAATTTGTTAGGCCATCAGTGCCTATGAGTAATCGAGACTTCTTACAAGCATCCTTGCCTCTTTTCAGAGTATGTTCACCATTGGAATTGTCATCTTCCATTATCAAACCTCCTTGGAGGGTGTTGCAGTTATCTACATCAACATACAGCTTCAATTGTTTTCTTACATTTTGAGTTACATGACATGAGAATGGGGCATGCCCACCTCATTTGTATACATATTTTCTTTTTTCTCCCTAGAGAAAGGTTTGGGTCCCACAGTTTCCCCTCTCCCTCCAATGGATCACTCTCACAGTTCCTATAAGCACTCTTCATTACAATGTCACTCTCAGTAAAACAAAAATTGATGTATGTTGGCTATACATATGCTCCTAACCTCACACATTAGGAGGCATCTGTTATCACTGAAATTTCATCTGCAACATTGCACGCAAATGGTTACATAAATACAACAATTTCAAACAACTATTAGTTCACCCACAACACCAAAATGCATTTCAAAAGACAAAAACTATACAATTGGGCAAAAATTGACATGTGCAAACTCACTAAAGGAAGCACACACACATTGTGAGGGCCAAAGAATCCCATAGAGTGCACAATGCGCCATATGTCTGACTATGTATGAGAAAATCCGCACACTCCTATGAATGATGCATTTATGGTTCTTGTCGGTCCCTCAACCACTTATGGACCAATTCCCAACTTGATTTCACCTTCATATCTGAGCTAAATCCGAATGGAGGGTTGGTCAAGGAACAAAGGGTTCCCTAAAGGGCCCCTTGTTCACACTAAGAACCAGTTGAATATTTCCTTGAATAAATTCTATAAATGGAGGCCATGGGTGAACTAAGAAACCAATATCTTCATAGTATTTTTATGATGCCTCAATTCTCCCTTGAGAATCCTCTTTTCTCCTAGGATCATTCTAGCATCATTCCAATAGACCATTCCACTCACCTCTTGAGGGAATAGGCATTGATTTTATTCATCATTTTCCATTTTTCTTCCATTTTAAGAAGATCTCTCCATTAGGGAACTCAAGAGCCCTACCAAGGAGGAAGAGGGAACTCATAAGTCCTCATTTTTCCCTACAATGTTTTTCCAACTAATATAGTTATCCATTGGTGGCATAATCTTGGTCATTGGTTGATTGTTTATGGTTCTAAAAGTTTTTTATGCATTCTATTTTTATTTACTTAGCTGTTTTAGTTTGTTTATTTGTTTATTTTATGTGTTTGGTTTGTTTAACCCATGCACTAACCTTTGTCTTTTCTAGCAGGCCCGACTAGGCATGCAAGTGCCCTTGTTTTTCTCACCCAAGTGACGAAACAGACACAACACTTAGTCTTGGTCTACGACAATAAATATTTTTAACAACCAGGAAAACTTAGAATGAATTGGTTAGGACCATATGAAGTAAAGACTGTGTTAGGTATCTAGAGAGGTAGTGTGGGGGAAGAGGGATGAGAGTGATAATAATGGAGGCCATTAAATGTAAGGTGGACTAGGTCCACTATATTATTAAATAAGGCTCACTATGGTAGTTAGATATAATAAATATCTAGTTAGATATAATAAATGTAAGAGAACTTCTTAGAAGGTTCTATTCCTCCTCTATAATGTTCTTAGGTGATGGTAGAACTATATAAAGGGGTTCAAGAAATGTAATGGGACATGAAGAGAAATATTGTATTCAGAGTTGAATCTCATTAGGAGGAAGCCCCCTCGAAGAGGCAAGTGAATATAAGAGGATCCCTTCCATAATAGGATCCATTGTATGGTGTTTCCCTGCCTCAAGGGTTTGATATAATAAAGTGGTGGTAATCTACATTGTTTCATATATCTTGTGTGGTGATTGTATTCAGATATCTTTGGTACTATTTTGGTATTTTATATTCAGGTATTTGGAACATAACAAGTGGTAGCTAGAGAGGTAGTGGGGGGCCTAGAGGGCCCATAATGATAATAGTGGAGGCCATTCAATGTAATGTGGACTAGGTCCAATATATTATTAAATAAGGCCCACTATTGTAGTTAGATATAATAAATGGGTAGTAAGATATAATAAATGTAAGAGGACTTCTTAGAAGGTTCTACTTCTATACAATTCCTCCTCTAGAATTTTCTTAGGTGATGGTAACACTATATAAAAGGGTTCAAGCAATGTAATGGGACATGAAGAGAAATATTGTATTTGGATCTGAAGCTCATTAGGAGGAAGCCCCCTCGAATAGGCAAGTGAATAGGAGAGGATCTCTCCCATAAAAGGATCCATTGTATGGTGTTGCCCTACCTCAAGGGTTTGATATAATAAAGTTGTGGTTTTCTGTATTGTTTCCTATATCTTGTGTGGTGATTGTATTTAGATATATTTGGTAATATTTTGGTATTTTTTATATTTCGACTGGAAAAGTGAATGTGTGCAAATGGTTATGAGAGAAATAAATGAATAAGATACTTGTATAATTTGGACCTTCACAATATAACTCACAATTTCATGTAATCAAATGAGTATCATACATAAATCAACTATAAAGAATCATACATGTGGGTAGGTGGATTTTTTCCGCATGGGGGAACAAATAAAACAAATGCTCATGTCCTAAAAAGATGTATCGTCCTTCCTCGCAAGTAACACTGGACCTTCCAAGAGCTATCAATAGTGGGGTCTGAAGCCACCAGAAAAGTAACTAGTCAAGGATGAAATAATCAGTTATAATGAGGGGTAGAGGGAGAATATCCTAGAAGAGCTGGTGATATTTCCCAATAGCCACACAAGATCTGATCAAGGTGCAATTTCAACCCACAATTTCCACCTTGGTAGATGTCCTATTTTTGGCCACTAGGTACCTTAGTCAAAGTGTGACATTTAGATTTTCAGCCTCAAAAATGGGGCACGCGTTGGATCTCTTACAAGATTTGGGTGACTCAAGGGGGGATGCACAGAACAACCAGACCTCAGCCTTCAATCCTTCACGAGTATCTCCTTGCCTTATGATGTAGGAACACTTGATGTGGAGGACTTTTGAATTTCCCTATTTGCCAACTTATAATGCTTTGAAAATGTGAGAAGCAGATAACGTGGGGTTATTTGGATACCTACCCCGGAGATCCTACCTAGACTAAAAATATTTCTTTTGGCACCTCCTATGGAGGAAAACTTAGTGATTTTTTAGAAAAAATTAGATGTGGTGGGCTTAGAGATTGGGGGTGTGAACCAATCTCATTTGAATTAAATGGGCGTGGATAATTTCTACAAGAAATAGTGGGACATTTCATAATTCCTTTGGAGAAAACCTACTTCAACCTCCACAATTCAAGATGGAAATTATGTGAGTGAGGAGTGACTTCGTGTGTGAGAAAGTGATAAAATGTGCCAAATTTTAATAAGTTAGGTGTGAATTTACAAAATGTGGACTTCCTTTGGTCCTTACAAATCTTTTTTTCCTATATTACTAAGTGTCATTGGTACAACCTTTCAGAATTTCAAAATCCCTAAAGAACTAGCATGTGGACATACGGGTCCTTACCAATGTTTTAAACTCCCTAATGTTGTTTACACGAAGAAAGCTTAAAAATTATCCTAGATTGCAAGCATGTGGGAATGTATGGGCCCATTACTTTGATCTTTAAACTTTCCTAGTGATGTAAACTAAGAAATAAATTTCAAGAAGCTATCCTAAGTTTGCAACATGTGGGCATGTATGGTTCCTTACAAATTTAGGATGATTTCAAAAAGAAACTAAGAGGGGCCCTATGGGGGCTTTCTCCTCTCCTAAATATTTTTTGTTAAGGGAGATGAAATGTCCCCTTAACCACCTTTCCGATTCTCAAGATCGCTCTATGTTGTGAGAGAAGATCATACTCAATTATCAAAATTGATTTATGGTCCCAATGCAAGTGTTTTTATATGTGATAGTAATAACCTCAACTCAAATTTTACACACCAAACAAGCCATCCATGTGGAAACCAAAGAAAAAGAGGATAATATATGGTTCTTGCTTACCCCCTAAGTACCTATGTTTAGATAAAATTTCATATGGGAAAATATTCTAAGTGGAGTGCATTTACAAATTGCATGAAAGCAAGAATTTTAAGGCTAGAGGCCTTCAAATCATCACAAAAACCCTTACAATTTTGAAACTCTGGAAATGTGCACGGGTTACAGTTCATACAAAGGCGTAGTGGGAGCATAGTGAACATAATGCATAGAGAAAATAAGACTTTTGGGTGCACAGTGCGTATAATGCATAGAGAATAGAAGTCTTTTGGGCACACAATGTGTCGAGTGAGCGTTTGTGAGCTAGAATACCCGTGCACGTTCTGATACGCGTCGGGGGGAAAAAAAATTGAATGAAATTATCCTCCTCCAGCTTAAAATATAGCTTTTGAAAGGAAAGGCTAGGTCAGTTTTGGTACCTGTAAGGAAAATGGATTATAAAGAAGTTCTCTCTAAGCCTGAATAGGGTGGAAATTGATACCTTTCCCTAGTATGGTTGCCATTATGTTGTGTATGTTTCGTCACTTGGGTGAGAAACAAAATGGCACTTTCTTTCCTAGTTGGGCTTGCTAGACAAGATAGAGGTTAGTGCATGGGTTAAACAAACCAAACACATGAAATAAAGAACTAAATAAACTAAAACAACTAAAGAAATAAAACTAGAATTCATAAGAAACTTTTAGAATCATAAACAATCAACCAATGACCAATATTGTGCCACCAATGGATAACTATATTAGTTGGAAAAAAACCATAGATAAAAATGAGGACTTATGAGTCCCCTCTTCCTCCTTGGGAGGGCTCTTGAGTTCCCTAATGGAGAGCTCTTCTTACAAATGGAATAAAAATGGAAAATGATTAAGAAAATCAATGCCTATTCCCTCAAGAGGTGAGTGGAATGGCCTGCTGGAATGATGCTAAAATGTTCCTAGGAGAAAAGAGGTTTATCAAGAGAGGATTGAGGTAGAATAAAAATACTATGAAGATCTTGGTTTCTTAGTGCACCCATGGCCTCCTTTGATAGAATTTATTCAAAGAAATATTCAACTGGTTCTTAGTTTGAACAAGGGGCCCTTTAGGGCACCCTTTGGTCCTTGACCAGCCCCCCATTCAGATTTATCTCATATATGAAGGTCAAATCAAGTTGGGAGTTGGTCCTTAAGTGTTTGAGGGGCTGACAAGAACCATAAATGTGTCATTCATAGAAGTGCATGGATTTTCTCGTACACAGTCGTGCATATACCACATTGTGTGCTCTACGGGTTTCTTTGGCTAGCGCATTGTGTGCGCGCTTCCTTTAGTGAGTTTGCACATGTCAATTTTTTTCAAATTGTATAGTTTTCTCCTTTTTAAATTCATTTTGGTGCTGCAAGTGCACTAATAGTTGTTTTTCATTTCTCTATTTTTGTAACCATTTGCGTGCAATGTTGTAGATGAAATTTCATTGATAATGATTGGGAGCTTACTATATGTGACAACATCCAGACCAAATGTAATGCAGACAGTTGGAAAGGTGGCATGATTTAAAGCACCACCAAAGGAATCACATCTCTTAGTAGTGAAGAGTATTTTTAGATATCTCAAGGGCACACAAGAGTTTGGATTATGGTATCCAAAAGGAAAGGATCTATAACTTATTGCCTACACAAATGCATATTGGGTAGGTTGCATTGATGACTGAAAAAACACCAATGGAACACCACTCTACTTGGGTGAGTGTTTGGTATCTTGGATAAGAAAGAAACAATCATTAGTATCATTGTCTACAACTAAAGCAGAGTATATTGTAGCAACAACATGGTGTACATAGGTTCTATGGATGAAAAACACTTTGACAGATATACAGGTTGAGTACAATGATCCCATTCCTATATATTATGATAATACAAGCACTATCAGTATCTCAAAAAATCAATTGATGCACTCCAAGACGAAACACATTCCAATCAAGTATCACTTTTTATATCACTTTCTATGGGAACAGGTTGCAAAGAAGAATATCATAGTTGAATATGTCGGGACAAAGGAATAGGTTGAAAATGGGTGAGTGTTTGGTATCTTGGATAAGAAAGAAACAATCATCAGTATCATTGTCTACAACTAAAGCAGAGTATATTGCAGCAACAACATGGTGTACATAGGTTCTATGGATGAAAAACACTTTGACAGATATACAGGTTGAGTACAATGATCCCATTCCTATATATTATGATAATACAAGCACTATCAGTATCTCAAAAAATCAAGTGATGCACTCCAAGACGAAACACATTCCAATCAAGTATCACTTTTTATATCACTTTCTATGGGAACAGGTTGCAAAGAAGAATATCATAGTTGAATATGTCGAGACAAAGGAATAGGTTGAAAATATCTTCACAAAACCACCTCCAAGAGAATCCTTTGAAAATAGATTATACTCCCAAATGAATTATTTTGAATTCTTATCTTATATGTCTTATATTTACATGAGGAAGCACCATACAAAGGACAATTCAGGTTGGGGGAACAAGTTCAGGAAGAGTTTAGTTAGGGGGAGAAGCCCCAAGGACAATTCAGTTAGGGGGAGCATCCCCAAATGAGAATTTACCTTTTCCATTGATGTCAAAGGAGGATATATTTTTTAGATGCAAGACAAAGAGTTAGATTCTTGGAGAGAGAGCATAGAGGCATGGTTTTGGGGGGAGCGATGGTCATAGAGGGAGCATGAGAAATATGACTTTAGTATTGCATCAGAGTGTTTCCATCAATACGAAAGGGGGAGATTGTTGATTAATTGGGTTGGTTTTCATTGATGTCAACCCTTGAATCAATTATGATAGCCCCAACAATATGATTAAGGGACTTCAGCTTGATTGATGTATAATGGTATGAAGTTTAATATATTTTCAGGTAATAATATTCTATATGGATAGTACATGTCATGTCATTTCCAATGATATGTAGAATGTCACATAAATCCTCACAGCTAGAGAGTTATGTCCTGGTGAAGTTGGAGAACCCATGAGTTATCTAGAAGGTCAAAGAAGTCAAATTAATTCTAGAATCTCCTAGAAGAAGTTGACTAATAAAGTGGTTGCAACAATAAGCTAGTTAAGGGAAAAGAAGTTATCAATTGACTAATTATAGAAAATTTAGTTGTAAAAAGAAGTTGTGAGTAAAGATAAATTATTTAAATAATAATGTAGTCAAAGTGATTGCAAAGAGAAATTATTTAAATAATAAAGTGGTTCAACAAGAAGTAGTGAGTTTACTATTTATGGATAAGTCAATGTGGATGAAAAATAAATTAATTAAATAATAAATTTAGTTGCAACTAGGAATGGAGAACTTACTATTTGTGGAAAATGGTTAAGTGGAAAAGTGGTTAGAAGTGGGTTATCCCTAAAAGAAGAAAAGTGGGTTAAGATGGTTAGAAGGTAACCCTTGAGGAATATACATGCAAGTATAAATAAGAGAGAAATTATCTCCCATTAGTACCTATTGAATATCATTGAATATCTATTTTGTGAAAGGTTATTTGGGTAGGTATTATTGATAGAGAAAAGTGCAACAGAAAAATTGTGGCAAGAAAAATGTGGCAGAAAAATTACAGCAGAAACATCACAGCAAAAAAAGTGCTGTAGAAAAACCGTGACAAAAAGGGTGCAACAGAAAAACCATGGTAGAAAAACCATGGCAGTAGATTTTCCATAGAAAAACCATGGCTACAAGAAGTAAAATGTATGGTTTTCATATGTCTAGTGTTGAATTTATGAATGAAGTTGAGGGTTTTCCTTGTAAATATGTTGGATTGCCTCTTGGAAGTTTAGGGCTTGATATAGAGTTGATCTAATGAAGATCTACTGAAGTTTAATATTGGTTAATGTTATACATCAAAATTACTCACTTCGATAGTGTCACAAGTGTCGTCATTACAAGTGTCGCAAGTGTCGCATTTTGCTCACAAGTGTCGCAAGTGTCAAGAAAAGAATACTGCCATAATGCCTATGTTGTACCTATAATGACATCAGAAAGACACTTAAAACACCTCAAACATTTGATTTGGAAGAAGAGGAATGGTTAACAGGGTTTATGAACCTCTTACCATTTGAAAGAACCACAAAAATTGAGTTTTTAGAGGAGAGCGCTCCCCTATACCTCTCTCAGGAGTGTTGGATCTCCCCTATAAACTATCAGGGAGTGTTATAATACTTCATATACCCTTTTGGAGGATCAATCCTACTCTCAGGAGTGTTGGCACCCCCCTATACACTACTAGGGAGTGTTATAACGCTCTAATTTCCCTTTTGAGGGAGCATTACCTATTCTGGGCAACAGTTGGTTTGTTGAGAAGAATGGGGGAAAGCTCTCTTCAATCTTTGAAGGCAGTTGGATTTGAATCCTTAGTCAATCCATGATCTTAGGGAAGATCCCTAACTGGAGGAGGAAAATCCTCAACTTACCCTAAAGATATCTCAAGTGGTTGGTCCTTTCTAAACCTATATAAGCAGACCCTCTCATGGTGAAAAGGGGGAGATGATTTTGGAGGCATGAAACCTATGTTCTCATAGGAAACACACAGTGAAGTGGAGGAGAATAATTAGTGAATATATTGTCATTCTGATCGTGGGTCTTTTGAAGCAAGGGTTAGACAAGGAGGACTTGATGAAACTGCTGCACTCGCATCTACGGTTGTAAGTTTCGTTCATCATTGTTCTCATTAATATGACATGCTTGGCATGTTTCTTTCTAGTTTGTGTTTAATATCACATGAACTTGTCTCTAATAGATAGGTCTATTTCCATATAATATCAATAGAGTAGGAAGTGGTGGTATCTTTGTTTGTCTACAGGGCGTATCAAGGAGCGAAAGATTGGAGCTCAACTCGGACCGTGCAGGGACAAACACTGGTAAAAGGTACTTATCTTCTCTTTCCTCCACACACATTAGTTTATATAGACCTAAGAGGAAGTCAGTTTCCATGATAAGCATCTTCTATCTTAAGAGTTAAGAGTCTATCTCTCAAGAGGAGATCTACTTGTCCGCAGGGAAATTTTCCTTCAATAGAAATTGGTGACTTCACTGGGGAGAATCGAAACTTTTCAATTATGGTCTTCCTCATAGACCTTGTATTAACATTTGTTGTTTTTAGAACTTTTTCACCCCATATGTTTGATTTCATATGTTGATTGACTCTTTACCCCATCACATTCATCTTGACTGTCAAAATTTGACTCAAATTTTGGGTTTTTGGACAATTTTTTGAGTTTTTGAAGCCTGGCGCCCCTGTGCCCATGTTATCCCAGTGCCAAAACTCCCTGGAAGTCTTAGAAAAAGATTTATAATGCTTTGGTGTCCCTTACACCAGAGCACCAGCCTCTCGTTTGCAAAAATACCTTCCAAAATTACATTTTCTGAGTTTCAGACCCTGTTTTTTCACTTGCTGAGGTTCTTTGTGATTCAATGCTTCTTCCTTTTGAAATTTGACATCCTTCCTTATGAGGAATAAGAAATTTTTTATTCATATTTTGAGGCCTTCTTCTTCGTTTTGAGTTTTTTCTGCTATTGAGAACTTGAAATCAATCCACTGCTTTCTTCTCTCCTATCTGACTGAGCGGGAACTCTGGTGAAGGGCATCAGAAATCTATGAATCATCTTATTTGGTTTTTTGAAGTCATCATTCTTAAAAATCTCTCTTTTGTGTGCATTGTTTGATTTTTCTTTTTTATCTTTTGTTTTTTGTTTGCCCCTTGTTTCAATCATAGCAAGTGGGTGTGTGTCATGTGTGCGAAATCTGATCATGCTTATCTGAATCTCCTTGATCTGAATGGGCAATTAGCAGAATAAGTTTTTTGCATCGAATTAATCATCATTCGCATACAAACAACACAGATACATCTTAGTGATTGGTTTTCATATTAGAAGGCATTTTTGAAAATGTTTTAGCATTGCATTGGATTCGATTGAGAACCAATTGATTGAGGACATTTCATATTAGTGTTTGATAGTGAAAACGACTCTTTCTCTTTCCCTTAAATAGGCGTTCATTGAAAAGAAATGATTTCTTATCATCTTTCATGCATCTTTTTGGGAATTGAGTCCTCATTCCATCATTTTCACTTTCGTACAACCTTTGTGTAAAGAACAACTATAAAACGAATTCTAATTAAAAATGATCTAGAACATTTTTTGTTTTTAGGATCTTCCACCAACAATAGACTAGGGTTAGCACATTGGATTAGGCTGTGAGTACAACTCTCCAATGTTTTCAAAACAAAAATTAGCATCTTGAGCTAGGGAGAGTCAAATCCAATTGTCATTTTGGTTTTCTGGGATCCCCCTCTCACACAGGGGTTACACACGAGGTCACATTCAGGTGAATTATGGAGATTATCCCTCTGTGGTTCAACTGCTTGTAGTGGTCAGATCGTATATTTGGGGTGACTTGGAGGTATACCCACGATTATGTGTGGGAGCCTCTCGAGTTGATTTCGGACTTGTTATCCTACCCATACGTTTCGGATCGGACTATCGACTGTACCCACCCAGGGAATCCCTGCGAATTGGTGTTTTTAGTTGCCATAATATTTAGGTACTTACACAAGGTGATGGTGAAGGGAAGTCTCACCGTACCTGGAACAAACATTGGTCAAACTCACTCGGGCTCCTTGGAGGGTAAATCCACAATTACTGTGTGGAAGCTTGCACTAAGGTGAAAGTCCATTAAGCAGGTCGTCATTGTAACTATTCCACCATATCCTAGCCCCTTCTTGACTTGATCACGCGACGTTGGATTTCATCACCAACTAGTATGGTCATTGAGAGAAGTTTTGTTTGCTTGGTTGATTCCTAGATTTTATTAGTGTGTGTTGTTTCTTTTTGTTAGTTGGTCCTAGATTTTTAGTTTGTTATGTTATTCTCCACAATTGAGCCCGTAGATGAAAAAGGTCTTCGTCGATCACGTAGGATGCAAATGCTACCTCCAGAAGTCTATCAACCCTTACCTCCTAACCCTCCAGAAGACAACTACCGTAGAGAGGTAGAAAATCGATACGACGCTGGAACTGTTATTGCTCCTCCATTAGATAACTCAAAAGGTGCTTTGGTCACGATTGAAAATCCCACTACATCTGTGTTGATAACTCCTCTCGAACCACTTTTAGTTTGTTTAGACTCCCTTGGGAACGTCATAGATGAAGAGATCCCACGATTACCAGAGAGGATCTTTACCAAAATATATATGGGATACACTGAACCAATATTTGGTGATGAGTATAGGACTCCCGTTCATCCTATTACTATAGTATATACCACCCCCACACCTGCTCATTCTGTATGGAGGACTTCATCAGGACACAATCTCTATGAATATTTCGAATCCTTTCGACAACCCTTTCAACCTCATGACCCTCCTCGTGAAACAAGACCATCTGATCAAACCATGAATCACCCAGACGATTAGGTTATTAACCCTACTGTTACACCAACACAAGCCCATCCTATTGTTGGACTCATCACCTCTACTCATCTCTAAAGAACTTAAATCTCTACCCCCATTTCTACAAGTTTTTACTCTACAGCTCCACATGTTCCGCACGATCCTACTGGGACATCTTCTCACCCGAGAATGTAGACCTTTGTTGGCCAAACACAGCCAACTAGAGGGAAACCAACATCCAACGAACCTTTTCCTCCTAGAGAACAACCTTTCCATGGCGGGCCTACCCCTCCCGGGGGACAACCCACTTTTCATGCTCCTCCTGGAGGGAAACCTTCGTTTTCTAGTCATACCCCAGTCATAAATCCACCATTGGCAAGGGGGCAACCCTTGTTGGATGGAAAACCTTCAAAACTCTGGGGAGTATCTTTAGGAGGCACTTTTACTCAACCCCACATTGGGGGACACTCATATAATAATCCATTAGGAGGAGTATCCAATCCTATCCCTTCCAGAACATCTTACGGACAATCTTATCTAGGCAGCATCCCAAACACCACCTGGAGTTCTCCGGGACCACAATCTTATCCTCCTCATGGGTCCAATGTGTATCTGCCTCTAGGATCTACTCCTTACCATTCTCAAGGGAAAAATGTTTATCCTCCTCATGGGCAAATAAATCACCCGGCAAATAATGTTTAGAACCCACCGGGTTATGCCAATGTTTCTCATCCATCATCGAATCCTGTTTATCCTGGACAAAAACAACCGTATATAGGGGGACCTACTGGTTACAACTATCAACCTAACCCATTTTATGGTCCTACAAGTATTCCTATGCCACACCAGTATCATTTGCAAATTAACCGACAACTACCTTTCCTTGTGACTTTGGATCTCCTAGACTTGTCTCGGTTAACTAATGATCCTATTTCTCATTCACCGGTTTGGCCAGTCATTCCAGCTAAACTTCCTTCTGATATTCTGAAATTTGACAGAAACCCTAGCAAAGATCTGAACAACCATGTGATGACTTTCCATTTGTGGTGTTAATCAAACTCCCTCATGAATGATTCTATACATTTGCGTCTTTTCAGCGAACAGTTACCGGTTCAACAACAAAGTGGTATATTGAACTACCGCATGCTTCTTTTCATGATTTCAATTTCCTTGCCATGTCTTTCCTCATGCACTTTCAACTTCCTATTTGCTACGAGACAGGTACTGAACTCTTGACCTCCCTTCATCAAACTAACTCCGTGCATATCTCTGACCATATTCATGAGTGGAGGCAACGACGAAGGATGATCAAGGCATTCATTCTTGACATACTATTGGCGGAATGGTTTACTAAATCACGGTTACCCCCGATCGCTCGCAATGTCGCTATGGGTGGTGTGGTCACAGAGGAACAAGCCATCGCTTTGGCTCAGTATTTAGATTTGGTTTATTCCCAATATGGTACTTTGTATGATTTTCTTCCGAATGCTTCTCGACCTAATACCCATCCTTCTAAGCCATCATCCTCATCTCATGCAGATGGTGTTATCGATTCCGTCAAAACTCAATCTATTTCCCAATCTCTCACACTCTCCTCTACCTCCCCCCAAACTCAGATCTTTGAGGTGAATGAAGTTCAATCTACCCCTTCGCAACAACCCAGAGGTAAGAAGAAGACAAAGAATAAATCAAAAAATAACAATGAACAACCAAAAAATCAAGCTCAACCGCCTGCTACTGAAAAGAAAACACAACGAAAGCTGAAATTCCTGTGTATCATTTGTGGTGACGATCACTATTGGGGAAAATCAATTGCTTAAATTTCTTTCATTTAATTATCAACCAAGGATGCTCGTAATCTTGTGATGATTCCAACAAAATATATGCAGGAGTAGGCATCTAACTCTAATCTAAGAAAATTCAATCAAATCCTAACTCTTTCATTCCACTTAATAAGACTTAGTTGTTGTGGGAAAGAAAACACTAGCTCCCTTTCAGGAGGTCCTCTCAAGATCTTTCACAAAACCTATCAACAATGGAGATTATCAAGTAAACACTCATGCATTGAAAATAAATACACTTAAAAAGGCTTAGTTGTTGTAGGCATGAAAGCACTAGCTCCCTTTTAGGAGGTCTTCTCAGAATGTTTCAATTAACCTATCAACAATCAAGATCATCAAATAATTCTAATAAAAACAATAAAGCATATAAACCTATTCAAAGCATTAGAACAAGAAGAAAATGCTACTATGATCTATTTGGAGTGAGCTCAATTCTCCCAAGAACAAAGTAACACATAAACTA
>JASDQU010107852.1:9335-26094 GCA_032191745.1 Picea mariana
AAAAATGGGCTATGAAGGTAAAGGGTTAGGCAAGCATGCACAAGGCATTGTTGAGCCTATTTTTGTTGAAGAGAGACCTAAGTATTGTGGTCTTGGTTATGAACGAATTGATGGAGCAAATTCCAAGGTTGAGGAAACTAATGAAAAAAATCCAAGAACAAATTTTGTTTCAAGTTCACCTCCTCAAGAAGTTTTTAAAGGTGAAAGTTCAAGAACTTTTGTTGAAAGTTGAATCTCTTCAGCATGCAAAACTTGTGATCAAGATGAATGCAAAAGTGTGAAACAAAAGAGTTGTGACAGCCATGAGGACAAGAGAAGATTTGTTAGTCTTCAAAAGAGAGCTTGTAACTCTTCCGATTCACCTCCTCAAAGGGGCGATAAAGGTGAATGTTCAAGGTATAAATATGCCTATAATTCAGTTGCTTTTGATTATGTTAAGCATGATAAATCTGCATGTAAAAATGGAAAAAGGCCATGTACATATTGTGGTTTATATAACCATCATGTTTCAAAATGTTGGAAAAGAATGTCCACTTTCAGGAAACTTTCCAAGCAAAGGAAACATGAAAAGAACATGCAAAAGATTTGCACTCATTGTCAGAAGAGGGGTCATCTCGTTGACCAATGTTGGACATTGCATCCAACCTCTCATCCACAGCACAAGAAGCAGTTGGATAAAAAGATTGACAAGAATGGAAGAGGAGATTCCATCATTGATGTGAGTCAAGAGGATTTGCAAGAAGACGACTTTCAGCAGAAGAATTCGCCATTGAGTTGGCTTGGTAAGAAATGGTTAGATTTCTTGAGTAAGTAAGGCTTGCATTTTTTTCTGTTGTAGATGCACATTTCAGCCTTATCTTTTCATTTTGTTGAAGTTTGACAAGTTGCAACAGTTATCATAAATTGCAAGATGCGATTTTGCATGTGAATGCATTTATTTTTGAATGCATACTTGTGTTATACCACCTCGTCAAGAACATGTAAAGAGGGGTGTGCTGCTCGTTTGTTACAGCCATATACATTATTCATATTCAGCTCTTTAGTACCCACATGTTTTGGGTTTAAGTACCTATGTTTATACTGGAAGGAGAGTTGAAGAGCTATGCGCATGCATTTGGTTTTGTGAGTGCATAAACAATGAATTTGATGGTATTTCATCATGAATGACTCATGATTGTAGCATGATTGTTTATCATGTTTTAGACTTGTCATTTTGGAAGGTTGATACATTTCACATGAGTCTCGACTTGTGTCGATATTATCTTGACGACTATGTTATGTCGTTCATGTTTGTCGACTTGTGTTTAGTCGGTTATGTTGGACGGCTTGTAAGTCAATTTTGAGTACATTGCGATAAAAGAAAGTGCCATGTATTTTGATGAAGCACAAGATGCGACAGTTTGCTTGAAGAGCAAAAAAGACTTTGCTGTCATCATTTTCAGTCTTGTGTCAATTTGTTTTCAAGATTGATGGTTTTCTTGGCTTGTGACAAGATGTCGCAGGAAAGTTTTACAGCCATTGGAGAGCGATTTGTTGACATCAAAGAGTTCACAAGAGGGACTTGATTCTCAGTGGGAAGGTTGGCAGTCTTCCAAGCACAGAGAGAACAGTGGGTCAGCAGCAGCTAGAGAACAGTGGTTGAGGGACATAGCTAGTTGCAGTGCAAGGCATGTCAATGTATCTAGGTGATTGTCGAAAAGAATTTTCAAGTAGAATCAGTTGATAGAACTTGAAAGAAGAAGAGTATTGAAGCTCAGATCGATGATTATAAGCTTTTGTGGGTCCAAAAGCCTTTCAGTGGGAAGGTGTGATCAAAATCTGGACCAGGGGTAAAAAATTTGCTCAATTTTCAAAGTGCTCGGAATGTGACGAAAATGGTGCCATTGCGTCTGTCTCGTCTTCTTGATTCCAGTAGTATATTTAATTTCTCAAACGGAGTCCGTATGGAGAAGTTATCGCGATCTGTTCGAATCGCCAAACAGGAAAACAAAAAGGGGTACTGACTGGCAGGCCGTACAGCTGACATGGTAGAGGCCATACAAATAACATGGCGACCGTATAGTTGACATGGCACCTGCTGATGTGGCAGGTGACGTGGTAGATTCTGATTGGTTGATGGTGGTCGAATCATTTAGTGACACGTGGCATCATTTTGGGCGAATGATAGGGTGCCACGTGGCCCAATCAAGGGCTGCCACGTGGCACCCCAGGTTTGGTGCATTTTGTGTAGATGCACGTGTGTGCTAGGTTTAGGCACGGAAAAATGCAGAAGCCAGATTCATTCACACACAGGTGTGAAATGGTGAACCAGTGACAGAACTTGAAGGAGGAAAAATGGCAGGAGGCCTAACTTTTGGAGTTTTTGGCCAAATGAGGTGCCGAAAAAGCCCTGCTAGGGGTTTTTGGACGTTCTCAGTCCATTGGAACTATTTTCATAGGCATTTGAAGACTTCTTTTGTATGTTTTTAACCATTGAAGTTTGAGGAAGCTCCAGGAAGCTTGAAGCCCTCATTGTTTGAGGCATTGCTCAGATGAGCACATATCTATTTTCTGAGACTGAATAGTCATTTTTGACTGATTATTATCCTCTGAACTCATTGGGATAGGTTTTAGATCCATTGGAGGACTTTTACAGGTGTTTTTTCCACATTTAAGCTCAGAGAAGCTTGGAGGCCACATGTAGAAGAGGTCATTACTGGATGAGACAAGATCCATTTGCAGAGTTCTAATAGTCATTTTTGGGGTTTTTATGTATCTGAACCCAATGGTACAGTCTTTAAATCCATTGGAGTTGAGCAGCAGCTTGTAAAAGGACATTTGACAAACTAATCCCAAAGAGCCAAGTCCATTGAAGGAGGCTCAAGGAGATGTAGCCCAGAGAGGGGTGAACTCCTTTATCACCTTGTTATTGTTGTGAGTTTTCTGTGTTATTTGTTGCAATTTATGTTGTTGTGTATTGGTTTATAGAACATATTTAATCTTTAAAAGAACCTTTCCTCTCACATGAACATTGACAAGAAGAAGCAAGAACTAAACACATAAACCATTTTGCATATTTTAACACATGAAGCAAGGTCCTGTTAAGGTTTATTTTATTGAGGTAGAGGGTGCTTGCATAGCATAACAAGTCAACCTTCTATTTTCAGATCAACTATTGTTCTTTGTTATCGGTGCTTGTGTGATTGGAAGTTGGTGCTTCCATCCAGTTGGTGCTAGAACACTTAGGGAGTTGGAGCTTCCTTCTAGTGGTGCTAGAGAAACTAGGGAGTTGGTGCTTCCTTCTAGTGGGTGCTAGAGAAACCAGAGAGTTGGTGCTCTTAGCAAGTTGCAGCTTGCAAAATAGATGTGGTAGCATCAAAGAGAGTTGGTTCTCCTAAGAATGATAATGTAAAGAAAATATTACTTATCATATCAAGAAGAAGAGGTTTTTCCCTTTATGGGTTTCCTCAGGATATATCTGTCTGTATATTTTATGTGTGTGATTGATGGTGAATACTCTATTTCTTACTTCACTAAATTATTGTGATCATCATTGAGTTTTTTGTAATGAGATTTAAAATTGGCATAATTTTTTAAGCACAGTAACAACTGATTCAAACCCCCCTCTCAGTTTTCCAACAATTGGTATCAGAGCCGGCCCCTTTTATCTAAGGGTAGATCATAGAGCTTAAACATGACTAGCCATGGAGGAAATTCAACCAATAAGGCCCCCATGTTTAATGAAACAAACTTTGGCTTTTGGAAAGTTAGGTTGAGAACCTACATAATATCCCTAGGTGCAGATGTCTGGGATGTGGTAGAGACTGGTTATGTAAAGATAGTTGTACTAGCTAATAAGGATGACAAGCTAGAATTCAGCTTCAACACTAAGGCTATGAATGATATTCTGAGTGGGCTTGCAGAAGAAGAATTTGTAAAAGTTATGCACTAAGAAACTGCCAAAGAAATGTGGGACAAACTCATTAGCATTTATGAAGGTAATGAGAAGGTAAAGGACACCAAGCTTCAAACCTACAGAGTACAGCTTGAACAACTACATGTGAAAGAAGATGAAACTATTGGGAAGTACTTTCTGCGAGTTGAAGAACTAGTAAATGCAATGAAAGCACTTGGTGAAAAAATTTAGGAAGTCTATTTGGTTCAAAATTTTTTTTGATCTCTGCTAGATAGGTTCATCCCAAAGGTTTTTTCTATAGAAGAACTTGATGATCTAAAATCCTTGGATTTTGATCAAATTCTAGGAACGTGTTGACGGGCGAAATCGTTCGTCCGTCAACTGAGAGAGTGGAACCGGTCCGGGGTTGTCTAATAACCCAAGTTGTTTGGGATGAACCACCCTGACGGGTTTAGCGGCTCCGTTAGCCGATCTAAGGTCCTAAGAAAACAAAAAAAAGAAAACTAATCTAAACTAACTAATCTAACTAAAACTAAATAAAACAAACTAATAAACTAATCTAATTAAAACTAACTATTAAAACAAACTAAACTAATCTAAGTATTCTATAAATACAATCTACTAACTAATACTATACTAACTACTAACTGAAATATAACTTATTCACAAAATGTACAATATCTACAATTCACAGATTTAAATAAAACCTGAAAAACTTATTTATATTCTGCCCTAAGATAGCGAGAGGTATTTTTGTTGATTTTATAATTTTTATGAACAGAAATAAAACAAAACTAATTAATCTAAACTACTAATATACTAATTCTAACTACAAATCTAACTAAACATATATATAACTAAACTACTAATATTATACTAAAAATACTAACAAAAATAAATCAAAAACTAACCTGGAGAAACGCTCCAGATTTGTCTTGTGTATGATGATTGTGTAAGCTGATCGGAGGGAGGAAACCTGCACCGAATAATCTAGAAGCTTCTCGTAAATGATATTTGTAGTGCTCTTTAAGTTTGTTTACAGGACAAACAAGACATAAAAATCACAACAATCATATAATTTATAAATCTTAACAATTAGGTAAACCTGTATGCAAAGATCTATACATAATAATTCAATTGATGAAGAAGAGAAATCTGTCATTCATAAACTGAATCAAATAATTGCTGTATTTTTAAGTAATGAGAGAAATCAGACATGGATAATATTAATTAAATCATATCATTTTGCAAAAGACTACAATAGCTAAAGTAGTCATTAATCAAGTGCAAATTGATAAACATAAACATGAAACAAAAGATTGATATTATGAAAGAAAAATCTATAGCAGAACATCAACTTCTGTTTCAGTTTGTATTAGAATCCATATCCTTGTTCTCCCACCAATGAGGATGATCATTATTACAAAAAAATAAGTATTTATAAGTTTTCCACAGGGTAAAACCTCCCTGTGGAAGTTATAAAACTGTTTACATAAAATCTGGGAAGATATCCCAAAATTGACTAAGCTAGGAAACTAAAATAAAACTAAAATATCCAAACATCCTCTAGACTCTCCATCAAGTCCCATGCAATTCGAATTCACCTCAAAAGGGTCCAAAATAGACAAGTTAGAAGGATCTTTTATTAATAAAATAATAAAAATATAATTCTATAGACTAGCTACAGAATCATCTGATTCTGTAGCTAGTCTAAATAAGATACAGAATCAACATTAAAATCAATTGAAAATCTTTTAAAGATTTCAATTTAATTGACATCCAATAGCCATTTGAAAACGAGTCATTTAATTTAAGTTTGTTATACTATTCGAAATCAAACAGGATTCAAATCAATTAAATGACTACAGAGATAGGCATACTCTGTTTTGTTTGTTACCACAAAGTCGGGTGACAAAATTATGTGGAACAACAATGCAATCATTTCATAACAAATCGAATTCAACATAATTAAAACAAATCGCAAGCAACTATTATGCTACCTTGTCAACAGGAAATATGAATTCAACAAGATCATTTTCAAATCATTATAACTTTGTTGACACAGTAAACGATTCATGCCACGAATAGATCAATTCAAACTGGCACACAAATCAATTCAAATAAAATCGTAACAGGATCGATTGATTAACAACATAATTCGTAATTTGTTATTGCAAGTTGGGCAAACAGGATTGATTTACCTTGATCAAAATCGTTCATTTGACAATGAATTATAATCAGATTTGGCAAAAAAAATAACGAATGTTGGTCAATTTGTTTTTTACAAATCAAAATCAAACAGAGCATTCATTTACGATACAAATCTGACTCATGGAAATGATCGAACTAACAACAATCCAATCAAACGAATCAATCGGCTGGGGTTTAGCATAAGTATCATGAATCGAATCCATTTCACGATTCGGGCGCATTTGCACATGCTTGAATGAGAACCTTGTTTTTATAAAAAATAGAGTCATTTTTCCCAACTTAGAAACGATCAAATTTAGAACATTATATGACACAACATCGTAACAACCAAATTTATTGAAATCGTTTACCAATCAGAGCATCCGAACCATAACGAAATCAAATCCAACATGATCGTATTCTAATTTGAGCATGAAAAACTTACTGTTCAGAGTAGATACCAAACCAATTCAATTGAAAGCGAATCATCAATTTTGTTAACTTAATCAGGAAAACCATCAAATCAAATCCAAACGAGAACCATTCAAATCGAATAAAAATCTATCGATGGCTATACTGGGAATAATCAAATCATATATTCAAAACGAAATTTCATTTATTTTTAGCAAAGTGAAATGTATACAGGATGAATGTCGTTATAACAGAGCCATTTCGAAATATGACAGAGCTATTTAAGAACCAAATTTGACCCATTATATTAATCCTGTTTATTCACAAAACTAAAATGATATCCAAAATCATACCTGTACAGCAACAAGACGGCTTGATCATGCCAATTTAGAGTTGATAACGGCTATGGCCGATTCAACATTCTTGAAAAGGATGGAGCCTGTTGTCTTCTTCTTCTTATCAGCTACTTGGATCTTATCTCTTTGATTGGTCAACACTCCAATTTGATCTTCCAGTGATTGAATTTTCGATTGGAGTAGGGGGACATCAATGTAGTACCGTTCCAACCATAACTCGCATTGGTCATAGGAAGGTTGTTCAGGTTTCATAAGAGCAGGCAAGGGTTTGGACATATGGCTGAGGGTTTCGCTAGGCAATTTAATACCAGGGTAGCCAGGATTATCTTTTAGGCAAGGGGGAAGATTTGTCACGAAATCATAAGGTGGTTCGGGGCATAAACCCTGCGAGTACGGGTACTCATCGGCTAAAAAAAGTTCTATGTCCGAGTCGGAATCCTCACTAAGGATTATAGGCTTTGACTCAGTAGAGGGTTTAGGTTTGGTTCTAGCCATCCTTGAAATGAGCCTAGTGTTCTTTTTACCCTTGGCATTAGCAGTAGGGTTTGCCTTGGGCTTTCTGCTCACAGGCTATTTAATAGTCTCGGGCTTCTCAGTTCCAACGTCTGGTAATTCGATAGGAGGGTAGGCCAAAGGCTTAGGAGCAGGCAATAGGATATGGAAGGGCACGGGGGGCACAGCCATGACTTCACTCACCACAGGCTTGTCAACCTGTATAGGGTTTGTGTCCTCGAAACCATTCTGAGCTACGAAATCTTCCCAACTATCACCATGTAAACTTAAGTGATAAACAATGATAAGTTTAATGAGCCCATAGTGGAATAGGCTACTGTCAGCCTTCTACCTTTTAAATCTTTTTGACATTTTATATAAGCTACGATGAAAGTAAAAGGGCATATTCAACGAGTATCCCATAAAATTCATTAGCAAACACAAGTGGTAGAGAAACACAAGTTCGTATCGACCTTCACAGGTCACGAACTGTTTGATTATCATCAAAGTATCGTTCCATCATGGTTTAAGTGCAGAGATGGGCATACCTCTTTCACAAGAGGTGAATTTGCGTGAGAGGAACAACAGTGTCCATGGAACCTCCTCGACCTTACAATTTTTGAACCACTGCTGGCCTGTAGCAGGTAAGCCTGTAGAAAAACTGATAAATTCCTCATCGATTTCCAACTGTATATCGCCCACCTTGGCTCTACAACCATTGAAGGTCATGGCAAACTGCCATGCCACAGCTAGATTAAAACCCTCAAATCGTTTCACGAAGGTAAGCCATCCGTTATCCTCCAGGTCTTTGTGGGCATTGTCAAACATTAACAAGGCTTGGTTGTCATTTGGCTCGATTCAGACGACTGGTGCCATGGAGCCGAGCACATGGTAAGCCAAGGGTTTGGATCATAGCACACACAGGAGCAGAGCTACCCGAGCTAACAGAGGTAAGCCGAGAATAAGGGATAGACATAAATGCTATCATGCGAAGGTGGTGGAATCTATCTCTACCATGCATAACAATTATTGCCAAAGTACAACCACCGATTTTCATAGTTGTTCAACCCACTATAGCATAATTCAACATTCAAGTCATTTTCCCAACCAATGAAATAATGGTAAGTGTATAAACCAATGCGTAATCAATCGTTGTGCCAAAGTTATTAAACCAACAATATTCAAATTAAAACCAATGCCAAATGTTTAACCATGCGCTAATGTATTGTAATAGCTCGTACCGATAGTTTTAACCAACATGTCGATGGGTCTTCATATAATCAACAAGCGAATAATTGTGAAAACATGCACATAGGCATTATATCAAAAGACATATATGAAAGATTTAACCATAATACCCATGTATCTTATGAAACCAAAGGTCAAGTAGGTCAAATAAAAAATAAATCCAAATGCCAATGCCTTACAAACTCAATAAAACCAAATTACACAATCAATTGAAGTATGAGTATCGATCAAATGATGTTGCCAGTTGTATAATAATAAATAAAAGGTAAGTGCGATAGGCATATTGACAAAAGAGATATTGGCATTTCAAATAATGACTTCAATGTGACTTCGAAAGGCGAATTTTTCACGCTTACAGTCGTGAAAACAAAACAAAGAAGAATGTGCAAGTGTCGCAAAAATTGAAAATGTCGTTCATTAGAAAATTGCGACGAAAAAAATGATGTTTGCAAAACATAGGTGTAGGCAGCTTATAAGATAATGGAAAAAATGGGTTGGCTGCCAACAGAACGTTGAATGCATATGAAATGAGGATAAGTAAATATGAATCCACATCTAGAGAAGCATCATTTAAAGAAGATAAAAATGAGGATTCTGAACCTGATGAAATCGAAGCAAATTTTGTGAGAAGACTAAAGAAAGGATGGGGTAGGTACCAAGGAAAAATTCCCTTCAAATGTTTCAACTGTAGTAAGATAGGTCATTTTTCATCTAAGTGTCCTCACAAAACAAAGGATCGGACATATGACGATGAAGAGAAGAACAAACACAAGAAGGTTTATAAAGAGAATAATTTTAAGAAGAAAAGCCTTTGTGTAAACAATGATCATGATCCCTCAGATGATGAAAGTAATGACTCTTCTATTGAAGATAAGGTTAATGAATTTATGCTAATGGATAAAGAGAATTATGATAATAAAATCACAGGAAATGATGTCAATGATGAGCAAGTTGTGATTGACTTGGAAGGAGAGTTAATCAATGCTTTGGAAGAGATTGACAGACTTAGACTTAAGAAGAGAAAGCAAAAACAATTGTTGATATAGTTCAAGAAAGAAAGAAAAAAACCTCATGAAGACTTTGCCCTGCTAAAAGTGGAATTAGAATAGGCAAATAAAATAGAAGACATTCTGAAACAACAATTATTAGAAAAGAAGGCAAGATGTGAAGCCCTAGAAGAAGAAGTAGTGAAAAATAAGAAAGAGTTGGAGAAGTTTCAAGCCTTGTATTATTAGAATCTATCAAGTATCAAAGCCTCAGAAGGATTATCCACCATTCTAAATCAGCAAAAGAATCCAAAGAAAAAAACTGGTTTGGGTTATGAAGAGGGATCAAGTAGTGGTCAGCCAAGAAACAAAGAACCCATCAAGTTTGTCAAATCTACAACCAATGAAAACAACAAACCTGCAGAAATAAAAGAAGATAATCAACCACCCAGGAGGAGTAAAGGAAAAGGTGCCAGAACTGAATCTCTAGAACAAAGAAATAGTACACCCTCTGCTCAAGGAAATCATCAGCATGGAAGAAATCGACCTTCTCAAAGAAGACAACCATTTTCTAGGTACAAATATTTTTTCTATGGATATTGTTTCTACTGTTCTAACTTTGGCCACAAAGTTGTAAATTGTTCCTTAATATTTAAACATGAGAAATCAAGACACCCAAGGAATAAATATCTGCCACAACAGAGAATGAGACAACGAAGTAACAAACAACCACATATTGCAAATTGTCAAATTAAGTTTAGAGACATGCAACTAAGGAGATCAAGAAATAATAAATAGTCAATGAGTAGAAAACGCTTCAACAATAACTTTGACCTATTGAACAATGAGCTTGAATGCTATAACTATCATAACTTTGGACACAAAGATGAAAACTACCATCAGAAGAATTACAAAGCAGATCCAAGGATAAATCTCTTAGCTAGAAAGGACAACACATGGAAAACGAAATATAGTGAAAAATGTGGTCTAATACTTTCAACTTAAAAACAAAAGGACTCCTAGAATATAGACAGTGAATTTTCCAAGCACATGAATGGAGACAAGGATAAGCTTATGCCTATAAGTAAAAGAAAAGTAGGAAATGTGATCTTTGAAAATGATGAACCAGGTAAAATCAAGGGTAAAGGGATGGTGAGTTTGAGTAATGTCAAAGAAAATTCTCAGGATGTTCTGCTTGTAGATGGTCTGAAACATAATTTGCTCAATACAAGTCAAATGTGTGACAGAGGCTATGAAGAGGTGTTCACGTCCAGAGATTGTAAGGTGAAAAATGTAAACTTGGGACAAGAGGTGGCTAAAGGCATAAGGACAAATAATGATGTTGATATTGAATTCTCTCCTGCAAGTAAAGAAGAAGATTCCGATACAATAAAAGAATGTTCTGTTAACATTTATCCCATGGAAGGAGTAGAAGAAGAATCATTTCATAAGCTCGAAGCAGAATTTGTGAATCTTATAAAGAAGGTTGAGAAGGAAAACACCCAAATCAAATTCTTGAACAACTCCATGATCCTGGATGAGATGTTGGATAGATAGAGATCACCAAATGACAAATCCAGTCTTGGATACAACAAGGAAGAAATCAGTACTCCTAAGAAGTCTAACATAGGTCCTTCATTTGTAAAAAGGGAAAGTAGGTATGAGAATGTTTGTGAATTTTTTTCTTGTGATTGAATATGGTCATAAAAGCCTTGTATTGTAGGCATCATGGAAGAAAAATGAAATTACATTAATAGAGATCGATGATAATCAACGAAAAGATCCAAGGGTTGTTTAATATGAGCTACAATTGTGAAGTTTTCCAGTAGGTCAATGACATCCGTAGCAGCATCATTTTGATGTACATGACATCCTGTGGAGATATCAAGAGGAAATACCTTGTCAGAAAGAGATAATATCTTACTAAAGGGAGAGATCAGTCAGAAGTAGAGAGAGAAGGGTGACAAGTGGAGTCATTCTGTTATGAAAATAAAAGGTTGATGAAGGAGTCCCATTGAATGTTGTTTTGTGTTGGTCTTTGGGTTTGATTTGAATTTGATTGTATCCCGAAAAACCATCCATGAAAGAAAAGCTTCGCAACCAACACATTCATCAATGATCTAGTCAATGAACGGTGTTGGAAAATTATCTTTGGGACATGCCTTGTTCAAATCACGGAAATCAGTACATACACTAATCGTGCCTTGTTTTTTATTGACCGACACAGGATTTGACACCCATTGAGTCAGATGAATAGGGTAGATAAAACCTCCCTTCAACAATTTCTCAACCTCAATCTTGATGGTTGTTGCTTGCTTGGGATTAACTGGACAAAGCTTCTGTCGAATAGGCTTGGCATCAGGATACGTTGTGATTTCATGTTCAACTATTTTTGGATCAATACCTGGCATTTCCTCATAAGACTAGGGAAAAATGTCGTGGAATTCTTTGAAAAGATCCATGTAGATTTGAATCTCTTCGAGGGAGCAATCCGCTCCGACGAAGACGTTCTCCACGATGCCCGAGTTTTGGGAGATGTTGATTGGTATAGTTTCAGCAATAGTTGCCATATTTTCCTCAGCATAAATATCATGTGTACCTAAGAGATTAATAGGACATGGCTGATCTCCTGTCATGGTCACAGTGAATTCTCCTGATTCGATTCAGCTTAACTCTGGGAGAAAATATGATCTATGATGAAGATCTTCCCAAGGTTTTTCCGGACTAGTCATTGCTTCGATTACTGCTTCATCAGAAGGCAAGACTAAGTCTAACGAATCAACGTTAGCGGGAGAACCCTGAGCCCAAATAGGCTGCAGAAGTGGATCTAACTCTTGTGCGGGAGTCAGATCGGTCTTAGCTGAAGCTTGCTGGACTAAAGAGTATGCTACCTCAGCAACAGACAAGGGCATGGACATGCCTGAGTGCTCTGTCTCATCCATCGTGGCCGATGGGGAAGGAAGAATCCATGGATCCTCGAAGTAAGTCGTGTGGAACGACAAAACTTGAAAAATCTCAACCTTATGGTGGTTAGATATAAATTTGATATCACCGTGAGGAGGTGGGTAATCAAAGGTACCCATCAAAGATGGGCACAAATCAACTCCTACGTTGATGAAACCTGGTTGAGGATTATCAATCAGTGGGACCGTGGATGGCCCCAAAGCTAGGTTAGATCTGGAGAAAGACAATTGATCGATGGTCACTATCTGACCCTCGTGTGGAAACAACAAGACCCGAAAAACTGTAGCAACCACAACTTGCATATCATAAGTCCAACTCCATCCTAACAAGATATTATAGTCGAGGGGAGCATCGACTACCTCTACCTCGACACACACGGTCTTCCCTCCTAACTGTATGGGGAAAGAAGGAACGATGCCATGTGGTCGGAACGAACGACCATTGAAAGAAGTGAGGAGAGTAGGTGATGGAGAAAAAATGGGTTGGACAATGGCCTTCCAACATGACAACGACATAACTCATGTTGAGGCGCCCTCATCGACCACCGTGCGGAAGATATTCCATGTAAACCATTTTCGTGGGGTAAGCCACTACTATCTGAAACACTACATGGTAAGGAAAACGAGGTTTTAAGTCAGTTGTATCTAACATGATGGTACCTGGATTACAAGTCTTAGTAGAGCCCAAAGTGGTTAACAAGGATTTTCTCTGAGAAGGGAAACTTTGGAGGACCTCCAAAGAAGACATCGTACAAGGGGTTTGTGATAAATTTTCCACCACAGAGTAGTTCTGGGCGGCCCTTGCGTTTGGGTTATGAGAAGCCTTTTTAAATGCACCTTTTGGAATGGGTGTCATTATTTCTCCCAACATCTTCTAAATCTGTAGAGGAAGAGATGGGATGTCAGCTTCTTTATCCTTCTCAGAAGTGCTTGTTTTACTGTAATCGTGCACTCTAGTTGATATGAAAGAATCACCCCTAACCATATATACGTTCGCGGATGAGGGATTGTTTGGAGGCGGGCAGGTTTCTTGGTTGCCCCCTTCCGTGTTTGAAGAGGCTTGAGTTAGATTTTGCCCATGTTGAAAGGGATTAGTCAACACTGCTTGCTATTGCTGTGTGACAAACTTTTGGGCCTCTGCAAGTCAAGGACATAGATGGGTCGGGTGGTCTTCCACGCACAAGTTTCAAGGATACCTCACCTTCTATTTTTCAGTGTTGTCCCCACCAGCATTATCATTGGGTGTTTTATCCCCCTTGCCCTTCTTTCATTGTTTTTTCTTCCCTTCAGGCTGCTGGGTGGCCTTCGGGTTAGTCGACTACACTGTGTGTACTTCCAACGTTTGGGTAGAGGGAGCAGTCAAAGTAGTAGTTTGGATGGCTGTTGTATGTTGTATGGATAACTACTGCAACTGCTTTGTCAATTTCTCAGAGGCCTTAGTTTGTGCTGAACTGACGATACCATCGGCATGCAGTCCAACTCTCTGTCTAGTTTTATCCAGTATTGAATGTGGCGCATCTGGTAAGATGTTGTATAATAAACTGGACTGAGAATAGATGAGCTCAAACTGTTGAGCCCTCATGATGGCGTCTTATTTAGAGAAAAATCTGGATGTTGTGATGTCTTTGGATAACTGCGGGACCAAAGACTTAAGGAACCACTCAAGCGGGAATGTTGGTGGGACTGGTACTTTGATTAAACTCTTCCAGCGTCTCCATTCTCAGATGTGATCAGAGATATGGTCTGTTGTCATCTGTTTGAAATTAGTGAGCAGCTCTGTGGCAGCATCATATCTCACAGGTAACTGGAAATGGTTAAGAAAAGCCATCGCCAATTCGCCAAAAGAAGAGTATCTTGAGCGATCGAGCTCAATGTACCATTTTGTGACACTCCCAATGAGAGTATCTTGAAACAATCACAACTGTACGGAGTCATCTTTCAATGAGTTGGATGAGCACCAAAGATGGAAGGTAGTCACATGATATCCTAGATGTTCATTAGGCTTGGCTTTGAACTTTGGAATGTCCGAAGGCAACTTCGTCGGCATAGGAGGCCAACACAGATCATGACAAATGGGGTCATTCAACAACCTCATCAAATCTGACAAGTGTAAAGTTGCCAGGAAAGGTAGTTTGGGTTGCTGCTGATAACCTGGGAAAAAGGGTCCATGAGTTTGACTGGCACCAGGTTGCCAGGAAAAGTTTGGTTGCTAGCCTGGATTCTGGTAAAAACCATGGCCCTGGCTAGCGTAAGGATTTTGCATATGTGGAGACATCATCAACTGATTTCCCAAATAGGACATAGATTTTTGGGCATGCATTGTGTTCGAAGGACTTTGGGAAGGATTACCCCATGTCGGTCCCATAGGGATAGGCATAGTAGTTTGTCCAGGGTTCCATTGATTGTGGAAAGAATTACCCCAAATCGGCATTCTGGAGGAGGGAACAGATCCTTGCCCTAAATTCCAAGGTCCTACTAAGTTTGCCCCCTATGCAGGAATAGTAACCTGCCCAGAAGTAGATTGTCCAAAAATGGGTTTGCCCCTAGTCGGGAAAGCGGCTGACGAGAAGGTGTTGTTACCAAACGTTCCGTTCCAAGAAAATGATGTCGAACCTACCAGCATACTATGCGAAGGTGGTCCTTGACTCCCCGCTCCAAATAAACTATTGTGTGTAGGTTGCCCGGTGGATTCCTGATGCGAACCACCGAGTGAAGGGGACGAAGGAGGGATATGACCTCCTACATAAGGAAAATCATTAAAAGGGACAAGAGTGCCCCCCATGTGACCTTGTAGAGGAGCGCTAGAGCTCCCTACCCCCAAACCCAAAGTCTGTAAAGTGGAGTAGGACAGTACAGGACTTGTACCCAAACTAGGCATACCATATGAGAACGAAGGGCCTATCGCACTAGGTGTGAAAGGGGTTGTGGCCACCGCCAAAGATAGGTTCAGACCACTGTGAGAAGTAGTTGTGGTCAAGACCATGGTGGCTCATATCGACGAAGGTAGGTTAGGAGATGACTCTCCTGTGGTGACAACCGTGGTGGGAACTGAAGAATTCCCAGAAGAAGTAACAACATTTGTTTCCATTGCTGTGTGCGACACTGTCTGGCGCTCGTGAAATTGAATTGGTACAATAAAAAGTGCCAAGAGATCAGTGGTTGAGGTTTCAACCAAGCCAAGAGCAGTTGCTTCAAAATCCAAAATGGTCGATTCCTCCAAGGGTTGTTCGGGCACAATGGTTTGTAACCCGGTCACTTCAAAAGACCCTTGTTGGTCTAGCTTCCACCTTAATAGTGGCGGGGGTGGCTTTAGTGTAATCGGTGGCAGGCCAAGAAGCCTTCGTGACCGGAGGAGCTTGGGATCCTCCACTATGTGAGAAGATCCAAGACACTCTAAGGTAGTCTAAATGCTCAAAAGTAACACACACTAAGAAAAAAGTCTTTAGAAGATAAGACAAGCAAACACTAAATTAATTGAAAAAACAGTTACAACAGCCAACACTAGAGCAACTTACTAATGCAAGTGCAACTCGAACACGGAAGAACCCTCTGGGTATACTCTACAAAGTGTGGCCCGATGTCTACCCTAGGTACTGCGTTATACTCCCGCAGTCACCTGTGTATGTCCCTAACAAAATTGGCAACTAGGTTGCCAGCACGCGAACAGTCACCAGGCGGGTACAATCGAAAGTCGGGTAAACCACAATGAGCAAGGTATTGAGCCCAAAACCTGTCAAGGGTATCGACAGCAAAAGGTACAGAAGAAAACTAAGGACCTTGAATAGATTCTAGACCCACGAATCCCTGTGGCAAATACAAATGACGGAATCCCAAAGCAAGCCCTCTATATGTGTTAAACTACGATTGGTCCGGCTTTGGAGGGGTTATCTCTACTACCTTTCTACACATGACCTCATGTTTATCCCCTGTGTTAGAGGGGGGTCTCAGATAACTTCCATGAAACTGGACTTAAACACTCCCTATATCAGACTCCAATGTTTGATTTTAAATGGCCTTAAAGAGTTTCCTCTCCAACCTAATCCAAGGCCCTAGTCCTGAACTAGTTTGTGAACCCTACAAACATAAAAGTCTAGTAGATTTTAAATTTAGCGTTACTTTTATGGCTTTGTCTTACGTCAAGGGGTATGAGGGTGAAACTAATGATGTGTAAAAGACGAAAGCAAAAAATGAATAAAAAAGCTGGAAACAAAACTTTTA
>JASDQU010107852.1:49111-71633 GCA_032191745.1 Picea mariana
GGGTGCCCAAATGCAACACAAGGCGAGTTGGAGAGAGGGGCGCTCACAAGAGGAAACATAACAAAAATGAGGCAGAGTGCCCAAATGAAATGCAAGGCAAGTTGGCAAGAGGTGCGCCCACCCATATGAAAGGTATGAAAATGGACACACAAAGGAGCACTAGGAGAGAAGACAAGTCAAATATTGAATAAGGAGCAATTTTGGCTTCGACTTAACTTTTTAAATATGACTTGGACAAGGTTGGGCACCCAAACACAATGCAAGGTGAGTTTATAAGAGGGGCTCCCACATGAGGAATCGTAACGAAAACAAGGCAGGGTGCCCAAAGGCAAGGCAAGGTGAGTTGGAAAGAGAGGCACCCACAATAGGAATCATAAAAAAAAGGAGGTAGAGCGCCTAAATGCACCGTAAGGAGAGTTGGAAAGAGGTGAGCCCACCCACATGAAAGGCATGAAAATGGCCACACAAGGGATCACTAGGAAAGAAGACAATCCAGATGCTAAATAAGGAGAAATTTTGGCTTCAACTTAAATTTTTCAAGATGGCCTGGGCAAGGATGGGTGCCCACATGAGGAATCGTAATGAAAGCAAGTGCAATAATGCACCAAGAAAGGTGGGTGTCCTCAATAATAAGAATAAACATAAGTGAAAAAAACATCCATAAGTGGGAATCTTCCTTCATGATCTAGGACATAAAACCATGAAACCTCCTTATCCCAGTGTGAGATGTCCCATCAACAAAAAATAAAAAGTATGAAATGTAACATCCAAAGGTGGACATCTCCACAAACTAGAAGTTTGAATTAAGTCAAACCTCCAATGATATAAAGTGTGAGAACTTCAAGAGAATCATCACATCAAACAAAGCACGGAAAAGTGCAGAATGGCCTCAAATGGTGGATGTATTCCACAAAACAGGTTCCAAGCAAGTTGATCCATGAAATCAGGCATCAAATTATATATGAAGAACACATGTGAAATGCCTTCAATGATAAACTAAATCCATAAAGAAATGGGTGGACCCTCATCAATCAATAAATAAGACCATCACTTATCCCTTATCATGTATGCAAGGAGGGTGAGTGTTCCACATGGGATGATGAGTAATATCCAAATTTCACCTAAACAAGTGTGAAATCATCCCACAAGGCAAGGGCATTCCATGGCAGGCTTCTCCACCAAGTAATAGGGCATAAAAATATGTAGAAGAGGGAAATGCTTGACATGAGCGTGTAATACATGTCATAAAAAATCATAATATGTGTATGAATCATCAAAATGAGGAAGGGGATTCATCTCATGAACATCACACTGTGCTAGACCATATCAAACTAAATGAATGTGAAATCAAGTGATATCAAGGGGAGAATTCCAAGCAAACAAAGATGCTAATACAATATTAACTTAACCAAAAATTACGAGGGTGTTCCATCAAGGGATTCATACATCAACATGTATCATCAACCATCCAATAATGATCATACAAGGGACTCCAAAACCAAGTATACTAGTATGAAAGGAAAGCAATTACCAAGACAACTAGAGCATCAACATCATCTAGTCATCCATGACTACATCACTAATAGTCTCATCAAATGTAATCACAACCCCTAGGCCATCCAAAGATCAACTTGTAAACCTATCTTTGTGATGAAAAGCACAAGAGTAGTAAAAAAATACTAGTGTAGGCCTCATGTAAAATGAGGGGTAACACTAGCAACACAAACTGGATAATTTTGAACATAATCATAATTTCATTCCTCTTGCCAATGCCAATTTCTAGTAGGTTTGATTCCTAGCTTGCAACCCCAATGGATGAACCATCAATAAATTGACTTCATTAACTCAAGTGACTCTATTTTTGATTCTCTTAGTTAAAGTGGATTTAACCACTTTGTTTGATTATTGAATTACCAAGTCAAGTTGATGTCACAGAAGCTTCAACTTACCCACCACAAATGTCATGCACCGACCCCGCATAGTGAGCAGTGAATGGAGCCAATGCTGAAATTTCTTCAATATGTGCATGTATGCATCAAAATTTGACATGGTTATACTAGACACATGCCTTGACGGTATGGGATGGTTTTAAGACTCAAGGATGTATGATGTCCCCACATAATATTTGAGATCGTACACATTTTCATTAACGTTCATCATGTTGCACCTCTCATTGTCATCATTTGTCATTCCCTTCTATAGAATTATTTTTGGAACTATCTTGAAATTTGAACTATATCTGAACATTAACTTAAACAAGGAACATATTTGATCATTAGCAAAAACAAGAAATAGATCTAAACATTTCCTTATCCAAAAACAAAGAAAAAAATTACCAAGTGTGCGTGTTGTTGTCCTCTTTTTGTATGCTCAGAAAAATCTATAATGGTCATGGATCAAACCCTCAGGGGTAGATCTCATCATGATCTATGTGAACATTTTTTTCCAAGTATAACTTTAGGTAGATAAGAAAACCAACCAGCAAACCATTCATCATTAGAAAGGTTGAAACAAGGACACCAGAGTCCAAACTAGAGGTTGGAAGAAGAGCCACTAGTAGCCCTAAAACAAATTTGTCAAAGAGGAGGGACTGCTACATCAAAAGGAAGATTTAGGGTTGTCTCAACAAAACCCTAAAGGTTGTAGACTAGGTACCATGCACAAGTGACAACATAAGCAAAAAAAAATATTAGCAACAAAAAGAGGAGGGAAGACACTAGCAAGGAAGGTGGCAACAGGCTGGAGAGGAGGAAAGAAGGGGGGCGCAACCCTAAACCATCAAGGGACTGCCCCAAGAGGAGGGCCGCACCACTGTACCAATAAAAGGGGTCAAACAGGAGAGGGTCGCACCCTCATATCATAAAGAGGAACCATCCAGGAGAGGGTTTCACCACTAGACAACAACGAGATCAAGGTAGCCACACCCTACACCAACACAAGAAGAGAAGTCGTACCTCCAAATCAGCAAGAAAGAAAAATTCCAAAGAGGTTGCACTCAACAAAGGTCTATACAAGGTGGCCGCAACAAAAATCAAACTGAAACAAGGAGAGGCCATAACAAAAGATTAGACCAAGTAAAGGATGGAGGAAGAATGATTGAGTGAGTGAGATAAGGGGGGAGGTATCCTTTTATATTTTAGGTAGAGGTTAGGGATAATTAAACTAACCCTATCTTTACGGTTAAATTAAAATCCAACAATAAAACAAATTTAAAATAATTAATGTTTTAATTCATAAAATATTAATTAGAAAGTCAACAAGTCAAAGGAGGGGAGAACTAAGGTCAAGGTGGCTAGCATAGAACCAAACCACTTAACATTAAGGAGGACGTGGCTCAATAGTAACAAGACAGATTCAAAGGGGGTTCTTCAATGACAAAATTTCCACATAAGTCTCATGATAATTTATAAGATTTTATCATCCCAGCATAAGAGGAAGGTCATTGATGTGATCATGTCCTTCTTAACTTCTCTTAGGTCTCATGGACCATCCTGGGAGAGAATAATATCACACATAATCTTGTTTTGGTACTTAACCAAGAACTACCTGGTCCCAGACTAGGATACCCTAGAACACATCTCGGAGCCCTAGATCACCACTAGAGTCTTATCCACCAAGGTACACAACCAAGGATCAATCCAAGCACTGAGCAAGGATTACCTAGAACACATCCAAGGGCTCTAAAACACATCTAGGGACTTACATCATCAAAATTCTTAGTCCTTGACCAAGAACCCTAACAATATATTGGGGGCCCTCACTAGAGTATTTTTCCATGGCTCTAATTGCTTGGTCCCAGACCAAGAACCACGGGAGTGTACTAGGGGCCCTAGATCTTAGCTAGGGCCTTTTCCATACTTCTGGAGAATGGGTCTTGCAACTAATTAATTTTAACACAGGGCATAAAGAGACCAAAAAGAGTTTTTACGATAGTTAGAGGATCAAAAACATCGGCCAAGAAAGTGGTCAAAGATGAAAATACTAGTTTTTTCGTCGATACTCAAAAGGCAGAGGATTCAAAGTTAAAAACCCTAGAAGTATCTCCAAATGCACATATTGAAAGCCGAATATGGAACATAGTGGTGAGATTGCAACAAAGAAGAGACCAGTTTTAAAAAATGAAGAACCCATTGTAACAGATCATCCCATAGAAAATGACTATTAGGTTTAAGCTGATGTTTAGATGCATGAGGTTGATGAAGACTCATGTTCTGATGGAGAGGAAGATTTTATTTGTAAACCAAGAGGAAGAATCACTAGGAGTATGACTATGCATTGAAGAATAAAATCTTCTCGTCCTAAAAAATTATCCACATTGGTTTTAGAAGCAAGAACAACTTCTACAGGGAGTATCTATCACCTTATTGCAGAAGTTAGAAAGCATAATGCAACGTGGTGTTTGAATGAGGAAGTTAAACAGGGTAGTCCAGAGAGTAATGCAACAAAGTTTCCTGTGTATGGAGACCAAGCACCCACTGTCGATAATATTCCTCAGCATTATGAATATTTTAAATCACCTACAGAATCTCAACATGTTGCATCCTCCAACTCAACAGTTCATACAATTTTCTCGAGATTGAAATACAAAAATCTAAGATTAAAATAAAAACTACATGAATATGTGGATATGGATAGGTAAGTTAAGACTAAAAATGATATGTTGAAGCTCAAAGGTACTCATTTTCAGCGAAAAATTGACACACTAAAGTGCATGAATAATGTACTCTTAAAGATGGCCAAGAAAGTCCGGAAAATGGCAAGGAACCATATTTTCCACAATAGGATTTTGAAAATGCAACTTAAGGAGACGATACGACAAAATAAGGATGGTCTGGAACTACTTATCAATGTTGTGGGTCTATAAGAGGAATTTTCCAGTTCTAGTTTTGAGTTACAGTTTTGGGAATTTTCCTTGCATGAGGATATGAAAAAGCCTCAGTTTGGGGGAGATGACAACCCTCTCTTTTGACTAGTTTTTCTCTAATAATAAGCCATCTCTATGATGATTTTTTCCCCTATCCTATGATTAAACCCTACTATTCTCTATGCTAGTTATCCTTTTTTCACCTCCCAACAAATCCTGACTCTTTTTTGAGGTAATGAGGCAATTTAATTCTATTTTGAATAGTTTCTTTTGTGTTTTGTTGATTAAATGGATTTTGGACTAATCTTGTTTTGGTTAAGTGTCCAAATCTACGATTAGGTACCAGTTAGCTAATTTTGTACCAGTTTGTACCAACTCATCCAAGTCACCTTCTTCTAGGATATTAAAAACCCTAGCATTCCAGGCATTGAAGTTTGAAGCCCTTTCAAGCCTATCTTCTGTTTTGATTGAAGATGAAGCCATACTGAAAACAATATCTGATATAAAACAAGCTTACTGCTGATATGAAAAACAAACCCTTAGGTGTGGATCTACGCAGGCTCAAAAGTCTGCCACAATTGTGCTATTTTCATGCCCTAAGCTCTGAACTCGTGTTAGAATTTCAAGGGCAAACTAGAAACAAAAATATCCTTTTAAATTTATTTACTATGGTAGATTTAGATCAACAATAAATTCAAAAATTTATGAAGTAAACCAATCACAGAAATAATATGATGGATCTGAACATTACTAAAGAAAACAAATCTGAACTATATCTGAACATTAACTTAAACAAGGAACATATCTGATCATTAGCAAAAACAAGAAATAGATCTAAACATTACCTTATCCAAAAACAAAGAACAAAATTACCTAGTGTGCTTGTTGTTGTCATCTTTTATGTATGCTCAGAAAAAGCTATAATGGTCATGGATCAAACCCTCAGGGGTAGATCTCATCATGATCTATGTGAACATTTTTTTCCATGTAAGAATTTAGGTAGATAAGAAAACCAACTAGAAAACCACTCATCAAAAGCAAGGATGAAACAAGGACACCCGAGTCCAAACTAGACGCTGAAAGAAGAGCCACTAGCAGCCCTAAAAAAAATCTGTCCAAGAGGAGGGATTGCTGCATCAAAAGGCATATTTAGGGTTGTCTCAAAAAAACCCTAAAGGCCGTAGACTAGGTACCATGAACAATTGACAACATAAGCACAAAACAATATCAGCAGCAATAAGAGGAGGGAAGACACCAACAAGGAAGGTGGCAACAGGGTGGAGAGGAGGAGAGAAGGGGGCCGCAACCATAAACCATCAAGGGACTACCCCAAGAGGATGGCCGCACCACTGTACCAATAAAAGGGGTCAAACAGGAGAGGGTCACACCCTCATATCAGCAAGAGGAACCATCCAGGAGAGGGTTGCATCACTAGAATTAATTTATAATCTTTTATCATCCCAACATAAGAGGAAGGTCGTTGATGTGATCATGTCCTTCTTCTTAGCTGCTCCTAGGTCTCATGGACCATCTCGGGAGAGAATAATATCATACATCATCTCGTTTTGGTACTTAACCAAGAACTACCTGGTCCCAGACCAAGATACCCTAGAACACATTTCGAAGCCCTAGATCACCACTAGGGTTTTATCCACCAAGGTACACAACCAAGGATCAATCCAAGCACTAAACAAGGATTACCTGGAACACATCTAGGGACTTACATCATCAAAATGCTTGGTCCTTGAAAAAGAACCCCAACAATACAATGGGGGCTCTCACTAGGATCTTTTCCATCCTCCCGGAGAATGGATCTTGCAACTGCTTAATTTTAACACAGGGCGTAAAGAGACCAAAAAGAGTTTTTACGATGGTTAGAGGATCAAAAAAATCGGCCAAGAAAGTGGCCAAAGACAAAATTATTGGTTTTGTCGCCGATACTCAAAAGTCATAGGATTCAAAGGTAAAAACCCTAGAAGTATCTCCAAATGCACATATTGAAAGCCGAATATGGAACATAGTGGTGAGATTGTGACAAAGAAGAGACCAGTTTTAAAAAATGAAGAACCCATTGTAACAGATCATCCCATAGAAAATGACTATCAGGTTGAAGCCGATGTTCAGATGCATGAGGTTGATGAAGACTCCTGTTCTGATGGAGAGGAAGCTTTTATTTGTAAACCAAGGGGAAGAATCACTAGGAGTAAAATCTTCTCGTCCTAGGAAATTATCCACATTGGTTTTAGAAGCAAGAACGAGTTCTACATGGAGTATCTATGTAGAAGTTATAAAGCATAATGCAATGTGGTGTTTGAATGAGGAAGTGAAACAGGGTAGTCCAGAGATTGATGCAACAAAGGTTCCTGTGTATGGAGACCAAGCACCCACTGTCAATAATATTCCTCAGCATAATGAAGATTTTAAATCACCTACATAATCTCAGCATGTTGCATCGTCCAGCTCAACAGTGCATACAACAACTGTCTCCAGATTGAAACGCAAAAATCTAAGATTAAAAGAAAAAACTATATGAATATGTGGATCTGGATAGGTAAGTTAAGACTAAAAATGGTATGTTGAAGCTCAAAGGTACTCATTTTCAGCGAAAAATTGACAGACTAAAGTGCATGAATAAAGTACGCATTTTCAGTGAAAATTTGACAGACTAAAGTGCATCCATGTATATATGCCAACCATATTATGTAGAAGAAAAGGATGAATGAAGAAAATAATATCGAATTGCTGTTAAAATTTTTGTGTCATCTCTACTATGAATTTCATGTTGTAATCGACTTTTATGTGGTAATGGAAATTAAATCTTCGAGTTCCAAACCTGTTGCAAAATTTTTGTGTCATCTCTACTATGAATTTGATGTTGTAATCGAATTTGATGTTGTTTTTTGATTTACTATTCACAAGTTAAAACCAGCGAGGAATTTAAAAAAGATCATAAAAATTTATAGTCTTTCATTTTGATTTGTTCATAAAGATCATAAATCACTAGTGAATTTGCTCTGCTTTAGTACTCTGTTTCTTTCACAGTCAATGTGGTTTCCAGATTTAATACTTTGTTGTTGATCCAGTCGAATAGATGAGTGATGGTTTTGTGAAGGTTTTGGTAGTGATTGTTTCACCGAAGGTGTCTATACTGCATGTGTTTTTCATCTGTCATTTTCTGTACTTGGTGGTACCAAATTTCTATGACAGTTTCTGTTTGTTAGTTTCATTAAACTTTTAAGTTTCCCCATCAACAATTCTTCATTAAACAAATATAATTTGGGTGGTTTTTGATTAAAGGTATCTTTCATATTTGCTTTCAATATAGAGAGTGACTTATTCCTTGAATAGTAGAACTGCTTTGCAGTAGTTAGTACAGTCTTTACCTACATATAAAGTGCCGGGAAACTCATAAGTATACAAACTTTGGTTTGAAAATTAGATGTCCTAGGTAATTTATTATCCTATATATATATATATATATATATATATATATATATATATATATTATACCTGACACACCTACCTATAGCCAATCATTGGATTCATGAAATAGTTTCAATAGTGTTTTGGAGGGGGGTGAATCATATTTTTATGAGGGTTTGATTACAAAAGGAGTTTTTGTGTGACTCTGTGTCTCTATCTCCAACAGTGGTTCCCTCTGATTGTTGTCAACATCTACAATGCATGAGGGATCCCAGAATACCAATGCCTCTAGTGCATGGGGTTAAGAGTGCATCACAAAGGGAGAAAATTGGAAACTGTAGGGATTATTGGAACTAAAGTAGAGTTGATTGTTTTAGGGCCTCGAAAGAGCCCTTTGAGGTCTGTCAATCTAGAGAGTATGGTCTTGTTGAACAAAATCTCGACTGATTCACTTTTGGGAGATGAGGAGCCTGCTCAAAATCCACCCTAATACAGTAAGAGAGGCTACCATGTGGTCTCTAAGGGATCCTCTTTTATTGGGGCGAGGGATCTAGAGGTTTCTAGATATAATTTTAGATCTAGAGGTTCATAGGCTCCAATAAAAGGGGAATTGGATGAGAGTTTAGGCTTGAGCTCTGTTAGAGTTGTCAAATCATTTGAAAGATGCAAGATATCCAATATCCATATATCACAAAATATGGTAACATTAACAATTATGTACRRAAAACAAGCTACTTTAAAAATGGGTTTTTAGAGAAAGTACAACCCTTTGCTAATGTTCCTCGTGATTTGCCTCTTTAAATGTCAAAGGAATAGGCCATCCCTCTAAAATATTGACCTTAAAAATACTTGTGGAGGCTCAACATCATGATATTATACTTCTACAGGACACAATTCAAGATGGGTGGAAAATTGCAACAGATTTGGGTAAATTGTTGGGTGATTGGATTTGTCGTATATTGATTCTAGAAGGCATTTTGATGGTTTACTATATGGATGGAAATCAAGGGTTATCAAATGCATTAATACCTTTGCTTTCCCTTAGGCTTGGGAACTATTATATTTTCCCAGGAGTTGGGGTTGGAGATCATAATATTAAACCTATATGGACCATACAATAAAAGGGAGTCTTCCTAGGAGGTTGTCTTCAATATGAATTTTTTGGGAAATGACAAAGTTGAGGTTGGGGTGACTTAAATTTTTCTATGGGTAGTGTTGAAATATGGGTACATAGAGCTCAAGTGGATCCCTTATCAAATTAATTTCTAAGGAGGTTTTAATGAAGCTAGACTCATATATGTAGCTCTGGTGAAACTTGGTCCCACTTGAAGAAATAAAACACTAGGTCAAGAAAGAGTTGCAAAGAGGTTAGACAAATTCTTAATTGATGAAATTTTTTCAAATGACCATTTGAGTATTGCACAATGGATTTAAATTGGCGGTGATTCAAACCACTTACAATCCTTCTTAAGCTTGTATATGGTGGAACAAATCTAACAAACCCCTTCAAATTCAACTCTAGTTGGTTGAAGAAGGATTTCATAGGTTTGGTTAAGAAAAATTGGATATATTAATATGGTAGTCGAAATACCTCTGGATGTCTTCAATTTGCAGCCAATTGAAAAAGGGTCAAAAAGGAGATTTCACAATGGACTTATGAAAATAGAAAAAGGATGCAAAGGAATTAGTGGCAGTTGAAACACAATTGGATCTACTATTCTCTCAACATTTGGTTGGATTTCAAGATGTCGAGGCCAAAAAATGATAGAATAGATAGAACAAAAGAAGATGAAGTTGTTGGCTGATATGGACATTGAATGGAGGTTAAAGAGTCGAGCACTATGGCTATAATGCGGGCATGAAAATTGTAACACACCCACTTTAGGAATTAATAATATTTCAGCTTTTTCCTTCTTTTCCCCGACGAACAAAATCCCCGAATTCCTATGGGGCTTGATGCAGACCCTACCGTTCCTTATCCTTACCCATGTGATCATTGGCTATGACCATAGGCCTTACCGGAGAGGTGCTTCCAGCTTTTGCGATTCGGGAAGTCGCGATGCATGTGTTCCCCTGCTCTCTTGTCTCTCGAAGCATCGAAATCTGAAAGGATCCAACAGTTCATCACATCTAACAATGCCTCGGATTAAAACCTGGCATTCCACCTTCAGAGTTTCACGTACCGGGTTTTCATGGTAGAAGAGGACGAGGGGTTCATACCCTTCGGTTTTCAAGGTTCCGAAACACGGAAAACTAAATCTACATGCACCAAGCCATATCAGGATGTCACCAGTCGGGAATTCAGGACTGGCGTGTACCAGGGACTTGCTTCTAGATATCCCAGGTGCCGAAATACCAAGACATCAAGACTTATCTGTGCTATTATGATTTTAGGGTTTTGCAAGTCGAGGTTCCACAATATGCACAGACAAGAGGTATCGCACTTAGGTTTCCCAGGAGCCGAAACTCCTAAGTCTGTATTCATTGCTAAGCTCATTTCAGGGTTTCAAAAGTCGGGACTTCGCGACTGGCGAGTACAAGGGAACTAACCCTTGGGTTTCTTGGGTGTAGAAACATGGAAACATCCAAACTCTAGACACGTTGTACCCTTTCGGGGTTTCGCAAGTGGGGATTTCGGGATTGGTGAGTACAAGAGGCTTTCCTTTAGATATCCTGGGTGCCAAAACACTGAAACAACATATCTCATCCATGCTATTATCATTTTGTGGTTTCACAAGTCGGGATTTCAGGACTGGCGAGTACAAGGGAACTTACCCTTAGGTATCCCGGGTGCCGAAACACTGAAACATCAAGACTCTAATCATGCTACACTATTTCGAGGTTTCACAAGTCGCGATTTTAGGACTGGTGAGTACAAGAGACTTGCCTTTAGATATCCCGGGTGCCGAAACACCGAAACACCATATCTCATCCGCACTATTATCATTCTGGGGTTTCGCAAGTCGGGATTTTGGGACTGGCGAGTACAAGGGAACTTACCCTTAGGTATCCCGGGTGTCGAAACACCGAAAGACCAAAACTTATCCATGCTATACTTATTTTGGGGTTTYGCAAGTTGGGATTTCAGGACTGGCGAGTACATGGGAACTTACCCTTAGGTATCTCGGGTGTCGAAACACCGAAATACCAAAACTTATCCACGCTATACTTATTTCAGGGTTTCGCAAGTCGGGATTTTAGGAYTGGTGAGTACAAGGGAACTTACCCTTAGGTATCCCGGGTGYTGAAACATTGAAACACCAAACTATAACCACGCTATACCATTTTGGGGTTTCACAAGTCGGGATTTTGCGACATGCGAATACAAGGAAACTTTTCCTTGGGTATCTCGGGTGCCGAAACGACGAAACACCAAACTCTAACCATGCTATACCATTTTGGGGTTTCGCAAGTCAGGATTTCGCGACATGCGAATACAAGGAAACTTGTCCTTGGGTATCTCGAGTGCCGAAACGACGAAACACCAACATCTAAGGGAACCATTCTTTCTAGTGCAAGGCTTCCAAGCTTAGGCCATAAAATCCTTCTACAGATTCTTGGGTAACTATCACCAGGTTGGGTGACCTGACTGAAAGGTATTCTTAGATTAACGAGCTATGAACTCTATGACAGGGGTGAGGTAAGCTTACATATTTACTTGAAAATGGTAGTCCCTTCAAGAAAATCACTTCGACTATGGAATATGATGAAGCTTCCCGGAAGGAGGTGCTTTTGGGAAAACAAACCAGGGCATATCATGGGTCATGTACATGGGGTAAATCTCCAGGGAACGAGCTCAAATCTAAACTTATACATTCTATACATAAACCGATTATGGTCATTAAAGTATAAGCATGCATTCATTGTTGCCGATCGGAACACCAGGCAAACACTTCTATACAGAAATCAATCATTTATAGGTGTACAATCATGAGCATGCATCCATTATATTTAATTCAATATGTGAGATGTAAACAATTATCAGAAAGAACACCAAGTATGGCACAATTGCTGAGAGGGGTGCTCGTTTCCACCCAACCGTAGGCTCAGTGACTCCAAATGAATTTACCACTAGCCACCCCCGAGCTAGACCACGATGCTTTGAGACTCAGTCTCTTACTTCCCGCTTGTCAGAAGTCCAGGATGAAGGTTACTCTCCTTCTCCTTTGCTCATGACTCACTGTATTTTCCGGATTTCCTCTGGTTCTCCTCCTGCGATCTTGGTCATACGTGTGTGTGTCTGTGTCTGTATGCTCCACTCTTGCCCCCCCTTCCACACTTCTTTCCTCCTACAAGGTTGCGTGTGGCATGAAATTCCCTGTTCGATGGTCAGGTATGAGAGCTTCTACGAATGGGCGGTTCGCCCCATCCCCTCATTTACTCTTGAGGAGCCTCCCCATCTACCATTCGGGCGGATAATTCATTTCTGGGTCTGAGAGTGAGCTTTGGTTTTCTGAGCATGTACAAACTAGTACAGTTTTGGCTCGGTGGAAGTTAACGCAACCACTCCTGGCCCCTTCCACCACCTCTCATCAGATATCGTGGTATTTTTTCAACACATCCCCCCTCTCAATAGTTATGCATCATATATTCATACATCATTTACATTCCTCGAACCTTTTATACAAAGGTCTGTTAAATCAAACATTCACAATCTTTGAGTTTTCCATAGTTCTTGGCTAGTATAGTTATTTTTATAGACTGGGGGAAACAAGGTGTTACAATTCCCTCCCCCTTAAAGGAACATCATCCTTGATGTTCTGTCTTTCAATATGACATGTATGTATAGGGGTAAACAAAATCAGATATGCTTGTTTCATGGAATCTTCCATTTCCCATGTAGCCTCATCTGGGCCAAAATGTTTCATTGCACCTTGACCTGTGCAATGGTTCGGTTCCTGAGTGGGATTTCCTTTCTGTCCAGTATGCATTGAGGTTCTGGTTGGAATTCTCCCTCCAGTTCCACCTGGATCATAGACCAGTCAATTATATTATTAGAATTATGTACATATTTCTTCAATAATGAAACATGGAAAACATTATGTGCTTTTACTGTGGGAGGAAGTTCTATCCTATAGGCTACATGTCCCACTATATATAGAACTTCAAAGGGTCCACAATACCGAGGTGCCAACTTGGCACAAGCTCCCATCCTTAGGGAACTCTTCCTGGGCCTAACTCTAAGGTATGCGTGGTCTCCCGTTTGGAACTCTCTTGGAGTTCTCCTTCTATCGACTTTTCTGTCGGTTCTGAGCGACCTTTAGATTTTGTCTTATCTGAGTCACTTGTTGTTCCATTTCTTTCAACATGTCGGGTCCAATGGTAACTTTGTTTACAGGATTACTCCAACTGAATGGAGTGTTGCACGACCTACCATAGAGGACTTTGAAAGGACTCAGCTTCAGGGATTCTTGGTAGCTGTTGTTGTAGGCAAATTCCACCAGTGGAAGGAAATCTTCCCACCTATTGGGTTGATGCATTACATGCATCCTAAGCATGTATTCTAATATTTGATTCACCCTTTCCATCTGTCCATCAGTTTGAGGGTGATAGGCTATGCTAAATAGTAACTTGGTCTCCAAACCAGCCATAGTGATTTCCAAAAGTTGGAAGTAAATTTCGTGCCTTTGTTAGACACGATCTCTTTCGGCATACCATGCAGTCTGAATACCTCCTTCATGAATACGTTGGCGATGTCTATTGCCTTACAAGTTGACTTGATGGGTATAAAATGAGTGGACTTGCTCAATTTATCCACCACTACCATGATGGCGTTATTCTGTTTGGTCGAGGTTGGTAATCCAGTGATGAAATCCATGGAGATGGTTTCCCATTTCCATTCTGGGATTGGTAGAGGTTGTAATAATCATGCTGGGTGTCGGTGTTCTTCTTTCACCTGTTGGAATTCTATGCATTTGGCTAAGTACTCATCTATGTCTTTCTTCAATCCAGGCCAATAGAATTGTTTCCTGGTGGTCGTGATCATCTTCTGGTATCCTGGATGACCAATGTAGGGTATTTTGTGCAGTTCATCCATTATGAACCTCTTCAAGTCATCACAATCTAGGATATACAATCTGTTTATGTAAGTGAGCAGACCTCCTTCCATCATCTGGCAGCCTCCATACTTTATCCCTGTGGTTTCTTGCTGCAGGTACGAGGTCACAGTCTAGAAGAATGTGTTTGTCTCTTGTGCATTTTTTACTCTTTCCTTGACATCCGTCTTGTAGGTGCTTACCGCTGCCAGGTGAATTTTTTTCATGCTTCTGCTAAGGGCATCAACCACCCTATTTTCCTTTCCATTAATATGTTTTATTTCAAAATCAAACTCGTTGAGGAGGGCCATCCACCTAGCTTGTCTGGCATTGAGCTTTGGTTGGTCAAACAGATATCGCAATCCATAGTGGTCTGTCATAAGTACAAACTTTCTTCCCGGGAGGTAATGCCTCCACATTTTTAAGGTGTGCACTATGGTGGCAAGCTCTAGATCGTGGGTCACATAGTTGACCTCGTGCTCATTCAATTTTCGAGATTCATAGCAGACCACACTTCCTCCTTGCATAAGGACTCCTCCAAGCCCTTCCTTACAGGCATCTATGCACATGAGGAAGTCAACTTCGAAATCAGCAATCTTCAGTACAGGTGCGTGGGTCAGTAGATGTATCAAGGTTTGAAATCTTTCTTCACATTTTTGTGTCCATGTGAATTTTGTCCCCTTCTTCTAGAGGGTAGTGATTGGACACCCAATCCTAGAGAATCCTTTTATAAATCTTCTATAGTATCCTGCCAAGCCCATAAAGGATCTGATATCCAAAATGTCCTTCGGGGTAGGCCATTCCATGATAGACCTAATCTTATCAGGGTCTACTACTACCCCTTCTTCAGATAAGACATGGCCCAGTAATGTATTTTCTTTTGGAAAAAGTCACACTTGCTAAAATTGGCATAGAGTTGATGTTCTCTTAGCACTTGAAGCAAAATCCTAAGGTGTTCCTCATGTTCCACTCTATTATTGGAGTAAATTAATATGTCGTCAATAAAAACCAACACAAATTTGTCTAGGAATTTGCTGAGCACATTGTTCATCAAGCACATAAAAGTGGCAGGGGCATTGGTTAACCCAAATGGCACTACCACGAACTCATAGTGACCATATCTCATCCTGAAGGAATTTTTGTCGATGTCTTCACCCTTGATTCAGACTTGATGATATCTTGATCTCAAGTCAATCTTCGAGAAGATAGAGGCACCTCCCAATTGATCGAACAAGTCATCGATCCTGGGTAAGGGGTACTTGTTCTTTATGAATACCTTATTGAGTTGTCTATAATATATGCACAGTCGGAGGGTACCATCTTTCTTTTTCACAAATAGGATCGGTGCTCCCCACAGAGACACATTGGCCCGGATATAACCTCTGTCCATCATTTCTTTCAATTGTAATTTAAGCTCAACTAGCTCAGGTGTGCTCATCCTGTAGGGTGTCCTAGACACTGGCACCGCTCCTGGTGCAAGTTCTATTGAGAAGTCGATGTCCCTTCTCGGAGGTAGACCTGGTACCTCTTCAAGAAATACATCTTTGTATTCTCTCAGTGTGGGGTGGTCTTCGAGGCTTGGTTTGTCACCTTCAATTGTTTTCAACACCTATATTGCATATAGTGGACATCCTTTTCTGCAATACTTTCTCATTTGAAGAGCTGATATTTGTCTCACCGAGACAGGTTTTTGGATCCCTTGAAGGGTTATTCTCCTTCCTTCTTCACTTACAAATTCCAAGGTTTTATGGTAACAATCCAGTTTGGATTTATGGGTGGCTAGCCAATTCATACCAATCAATAGATCATACAATCCTAGGGGTAATATGTTAAGGGTTGCTTGGGTGGGGAATTCACCCATAATGAATTGGCAGGCTGGTATGACCTCTGCTACCTTTATTTTGGTGCCAGTGGCTAACTATACCAACCATGGCTTGGCGTTTTTATGTGGTTGTAGTTTACATTTATCAACAGCCTTAGGGTCTATATAAATCAAATTTGAACCAGGGTCAATCAGCATAGACACTAGATGGTTGGTGATCATACCTTCGATTTCCACCACTGAATCTTGGTGGTCAGATTGGTTATTATCCAAGGCTACATAAATTTGTGACACACTCCTGGCCACATTATTGGCGATGGTATCTTCTTGAACATTGTAAATTCTTCAGTTGTTTTGTTGTCGGTGCGGGCAATCCCTCAGTAGATGTTCTTCTCCACAACCCCAACATTTCAAAGGTTCTCTCTTTGGGTTATCAGTCTTTACTGGGGCAGATCCAGAAAGTTCATTTCCACTCAAGGAGGGAAAGTTATGTTGGTGTACACTTTGGGCTGGGAAGCTCATCCTTGAGTTCTTTTTATAGTCCTTAAATCTTGGGGATTTAAACCCCCTTTTCTGGAATCCTGAACTATTCTTCTGCTTCCAGCCTTCGTGAGGTCCTGTCCGGTGCCCAAGATGTTCATAACAATATATTTCCTTTTGGATAGTATCTTCTAGGGTCTTTGGTTCGTCAAATTCAATCCTGTTCTGATAGTCCTTAGGTAGCCCACTGATGAATCATTGCACCTTTTCATTTTCTGCTTTTATGTAGGGTACATACCTCAGTAACTCGAGGAATCTGCTGACATATTACTCTATGGTGAGTTGCCCCAGCTTGAGTTCATAGAATTTTTTAGTCTTTTCGTCGAAGTATTTTTCCGACAGATATTTATTTCTAAAGTATTTCTCAAACCATTCCCAAGATAGGTCTTCTTCATGAATCCCTTTTACATTCTTAAGGTCTTCCCACCAAATGGAAGCCTTTCCATTCAAGTTGAAGGTGGCTACGCGGGACTTCAAGTTTTCTGAGAATTCATGGACTCTAAAATACTTATTTAGTCCAAGTAGCCAGGCCTCCACTTCCTCTCCCTTCTTTATTTCACCATCGAAGGAGGGTGGTTTGGCCTTTTTGAACTCTTCGAGATTATGACTCTTGGAAAGTTTTTTCTTCTTTCATTTTCTTCGGGAATGAGAACTAGTTCTGCTGCTAGAAGATCCCTCCAAGTCGCCAGCTTCCTTTCCAGAAGAATCGTCCGATGCTTGTCCCTTATCTCTGGGGTGGACCTTTCTCGAGGTGCTCCTCTCATTTTGGCCACTGATATGGCCACGTTTCTATGTCTCAGGTTCATGTTGCAATTGTCTTTGTATGTCAGATAAGCTCTGTAGTAAAACTGCATTAATTTTCATTTGCTTCTCTTGCTCTTTGATCATCCTTTCATTGTTAGGCTTGCAGCTCTGTAATTTGACCATGAGGCTCCTCACAGTCTCAGCTAGATCTGGAGGGGTCCCTACCGCCCTCCTTTCGTTAGAATCTTCGTCTCTATTGTGGGAGCCCTCCCCCACTTCATGGTGAGTCACCATTCTATACGTATGTAATTTCCCGCGGTTGATCGTCCGCTTGTGTGCAAAGAAATATGCTTATTGTTAGTCAATAATTATATTCATTCATAACCAGTACATAATTCATATTTTTCATAGGCACACACACAATAGGAGTTTTCATTCTTAACTTCGACTTGTGATTAAGCGGGTTAAGATAGAGGGTTACTCCTTTTAGGAGTACTCCGAATGGAGTCTCTGCGCAACTTGTTCGTGAGCCCAAGCAGGCCAAGTGTTGTAACCATGCTCTAATACCAATTTTTAACACACCCACTTCTAGAATTAATAATATTTCAGCTTTTTCCTTCTTTTCCCCGAGGAACAGAATCCCCAAATTCCTATGGGGCCTGATGCAGACCCTACCATCCCTTATCCTTACCCATGTGATCATTGGCTATGACCAAAGGCCTTACCGGAGAGGTGCTTCTGGCTATCGCGATTCAGGAAGTCATGATGCATGTGTTCCCCTGCTCTCTTGTCTCTCAAAGCGCCGAAATCTGAAAGGAACCAACAACTCATCACATATAACAATGCCTCGGATTAAAACCTGGCATTCCACCTTTCAGAGTTTCACGTACTGGGTTTTCATGGTAGAAGAGGACGAGGGGTTAATACCCTTCGGTTTTCCAGGTGTCGAAACACCAAAAACTAAATATACATGCACCAAGCCATATCGGGATGTCACAAGTCAGGAATTCAGGACTAGCGTGTACCAGGGACTTGCTTCTAGATATCCCAGGTGCCGAAATACCGAGACATCAAGACTTATCTGTGCTATTATTATTTTGGGGTTTTGAAAGTCGGGGTTCCGCAATATGCGGAGATAGGAGGTCTCGCACTTAGGTTTCCCGGGAGCCGAAAATCCTAAGTCTGTATTCATCGCTAAGCTCATTTCGGGGTTTCGTAAGTTAGGACTTCATGACTGGCGAGTACAAGGGAATTGACCCTTGGGTTTCCCGGGTGCCGAAACACCAAAACATCCAAACTCTAGACACGTTGTGCCCTTTCGGGGTTTCACAAGTCAGGATTTTGGGACTGGGAAGTACAAGAGGTTTGCCTTTAGATATCCTGGGTGTTGAAACACTGAAACACCATATATCATCCATGCTAGTATCATTCTGGGGTTTCGCAAGTTGGGATTTCGGGACTGGCAAGTACAAGGGAACTTACCCTTAGGTATCTCGGGTGCCGAAACACCAAGACTCTAATCATGGTACACTATTCTGGGGTTTCGCAAGCCGAGATTTTTGGACTGGTGAGTAAAAGAGACTTTCCTTTAGATATGCCAGGTGTCGAAACACCAAAACACCATATCTCATCCGCGCTTTTTCATTCCGGGGTTTCGCAAGTCAGGATTTTGGGACTGGCAAGTACAAAGGAACTTAACCTTAGGTATCCCAGGTGCTGAAACACCGAAAGACCAAAACTTATCCACGCTATAATTATTTCGGGGTTTCGCAAGTCGGGATTTTGGGACTGGCGAGTACAAGGGAACTTACCCTTAGGTATCCCGGGTGCCGAAACATCAAAAGACCAAAACTTATCCACTCTATACTTATTTTGGGGTTTCGCAAGTCGGGATTTCAGGACTGGTGAGTACAAGGGAACTTACCCTTAGGTATCACGGGTGCCGAAACGCTGAAACACCAAACTCTAACCATGCTATACCATTTCAGGGTTTCTCAAGTCAGGATTTTGCGACATGTGAATACAAGGAAACTTGTCCTTGGGTATCCTGGGTGCTGAAATGCCGAAACACCAAACTCTAACCACGCTATACCATTTCGAGGTTTCACAAGTAAGAATTTTGTGACATGTGAATACAAGAAAACTTGTCCTTGGGTATGCCGGGTGCCGAAACGCCAAAACACCAACATCTAAGGGAACCATTCTTTCTGGTGCAAGGCTTCCAAGCTTAGGCCATAAAATTCTTCTACGGAATCTTGGGTAATTATCACCAGGCTGGGTGACCTAACTGAAAGGTCTTCTTAGATTAAAGATCTATTAACTCTGTGACAGAGGTGAGGTAAGATTACATATTTACTTAAAAATGGTAGTCCCTTTAAGAAGCTCACTCTGGCTCTGGAATATGATGAAGCTTCCCGGAAGGAGCTACTTTTGGGAAAACAAACCAGGGCATATCATGGGTCATGTACATGGGGTAACTCTCTAGGGAACGAGCTCAAATCTGAACTTATACATTCTATACATAAACTGATTATGGTCATTTAAGTATAAGCATGCATTCATTGTTGTTGATCGAAACACCGGGCAAACACTTCTATACATAAATCAATCATTTATAAGTGTACAATCATGAGTATGCATCCATTATATTTAATTCAAGATGTGATATGTAAACACTTATCAGAAAGAACACCAAGTATGGAACGACTACTGAGAGGGGTGCTCGTTTTCACCCAACCATAGGCTCAGCGACTCCAAATGGATTTACCACTAGCCACCCCCAAGCTAGACCACGATGCTTTGAGACTCAGTCTCTTACTTCCCGCTTGTCAGAATTCCAAGACAAAGGTTACTCTCCTTCTCCTTTGCTCATGACTCATTGTATTTTCCAGAGTTCCTATGGTTCTCCTCCTGCAATCCTAGTCACACATGTGTGTGTCTGTGTCTATGTGCTCCACTCTTCTCCCCCCTTCCACACTTCTTTCCTCCTACGAGGTTGCATGTGGCATGAAATTCGTTGTCCGACGGTCAAGTCTGAGAGCTTCTACGGATGGGCGGTTCACCTCATCCCCTCATTTACTCTTGAGGAGCCTCCCTACCTACCATTCGGGCGGGTAATTCATTTCGGGGTCTGAGAGTGAGCTTTGGTTTTTCAAGCACGTACAAACCAGTATGTTTTTGGTTCGGTGGAAGTTAACGCAACCACTCCCGACCCCTTCCACCACCTCTCATCAGCCATCGTGGTTTTTTTTCAGCACATCCCCCCTCTTAGAAGTTATGCAACATATATTCATACATCATTTACATTCCTTGGACCTTTTATACAAAGGTTTGCTAAATAAAACATTCACAATCTTTGAGTTTGCCATAGTTCTTGGCCAGTATAGTTATTTTTACAGACTGGGGGAAACAGGGTGTTACAAAATACTAATATTTTCCATCATCATGTTGATCATGTGAAAAACGTCAATGCTATTTGGGGGATGTAAGATAGGAAAGGGGAGGAAGTAACAACCTTTGAAAATATAGCCAATGTTGGAGTTGATCATTTCAAGGAGACCTTTAGAGATGAAGGAAAAGCTATTATTATTGAAGTGGTTAGAATGACAACATATTTCCCTAGTTTTGTGGAAGATGGTGATAATGTGAGGTTGATGGTAGATATTTCAAAACACGAACACCCAATCATTTTATTTGAAAATAAACAACCTTATTCAAAGCCTAGCGTGACACTTGATCAACAAAACCCTCATATGGATTTGAAAAACTACGTTATTTTGATATCGTGTACTGATGATTTTTACAATAAAAAATATAATGTAAACTAAAACTACATATCAAAATGATCATGCATATTAACATATCGTGTAACTCCATAGTTTGTTTTGAGAATCCATTGGAAATTGCATAAAGTAACTTATAACCAACTTGGGAAGTGTCCTTTGCAATAACAACACAAATTGGCCAAAAACAACACCATCCATGTTAATAAATTGAGGTTACTCAACACTTCACAGAGATCAAAAGAAAAAAGAAAGATGTACAAAAAATCCTAATGAATCAACAAAATGAAAATTCCTTCTTCCTTAGATACTACTTCCGATAAGCATGACATTATTCAACAATGATTAATTATTTTAAATGCATGAAAATAGAATATACATTGAACAATACAAGTAGTATGTGTTTAACAATTGGATCTAACCTGGGTGGTTAACACCATGTTGTTATCTATCCTACCCAAAGTCAATTCCCAATTGTGACATGCTTKCATGGCATCCAAAAATAGATATTTAGTAAAATGAGCACCCAATCATTTTATTTGAAAATAAACAACCTTAGTCGAAGCCTAGCATAAACTTTGATCAACAAAACCCTTGAATGGATTTGATCAACTATATTATTTTGATATCGTGTACTGGTGATGTTTACAATAAACAATATAATGAAAAAAAAAAAAGTAGATATCAAAATGATTGTGCATATCAACATATGGCATAACTCCATAGTTTGTTTTGAGAATCCATTGGAAATTACATAAAGTAACTTTAGTTCGTTTTGAGAATTGTAGTGCTTTAATTTAATTATAACAACCAGTAACAACCAGTAATTTAGAACAGAATAGTAAATTAAAAATTTACTCAAATTTCACTTAATCTAGCACATTCAGTCCAATATTTCCATAAATAAAATTCACTAACAATTTACATACCTCACTCTGATGCTATCCGCCGCCTGAACCTGACGCTGCTCCTTTGGACACCCCAAAACCAGCCACCCTACCGACTAGTACGCCTAGCCCTAGGACATCAATGGATGTCCTAGCCCTCCGAGCCCAAAACCTCTTCAGCCCCTCGGTGCACTGTAGATCCCATTGTAAAATTTCACTCTGTCCCAATACTCCCCGTTCTCCACTCTCGTCGAATGCATGAATGAAAAATCCTCCCTTCTCCATAATCCTTCTCCCTCCCTTATGCCTCCTCCACCGCCCTTCCATTTACTCCCCCTACCAACTACCTTATCCCTTTATTAATGCCTTATCCATTCACTTATTACTTATTAATTGTCTTATCCTTTATGTAAATGCTTCCCTTT
>JASDQU010107852.1:96578-115269 GCA_032191745.1 Picea mariana
TGCCCCATTTCTTATTCTACATGAATCTTATGTGTCCTTGTCCCTACTCTTTCAATGCACACTTCTTTCACCATCTTTGTTTGTGCCAAATCTGTGTGCAGTGGATCCTGTGTCGAACCACCCTGTGGTCTTATTTATGTCCTTGTTTTTTTCTTGGGTGGGTTTCTTCCCCCCACTTTTCCTTACACGACCTTCTTATTCTTGTTCACCCCGTTTGTCCATGTTTGCTGCACGGGGACAGTTCTACCTGACGTCTAAGTTTTTGTTCTTGGTACTACTTTTGGGATTAAATGCACTTTCCATTCCTTAGGCCACTCTTGGAGCTCCACATGTATGTCCTGCATCATCACGTAGTAACTCAATTGTAGCCACTCCTTGGCTATGTCCCTATTTTCCCACAATAATAGGCTATGGCGTGTTGTCCTGAAGTTGGCAATTTGTCCAAACTCCTGGACAGTATTTGGTGAAATTCACCATGTATTCGCTATCATTTCTTGTATTTCTGTTATGTAGTGTATAAACGTATCTATGTTTTCCATATTCCTCTTTAGGTTTGCATTGATTCTTAGTGAAATGTAGTGCGTTGTGCCACACTATCTCGTTCTCTCATAGTATTTGATATAAGTGGGATCCTTCCATCCTATGAGGGAAAAGAGGATGAGTAACCATGAGAAGTGGAACTCAGAGCCCCAGTCCTACGTATCCTTACAATCCTCCAAAAATGAATTTAATAAGTATGGGGCCCAACTCATCAAAATCCCCTTTGTGCATTGTGCGACATCTGCTACTACTCTAGCTGACACTTGTTCTTTGTTGCACTTGTGCATTAGCTTGCATCCTAAGAGTCGAGTTGTGAATCTTGCTACAGGATTGTTGATGTCATTGATCTCGTTTCCCCTATTGCCTCTCCCCATGACATACTTGGCCTTGATTTCATCAGAGATGGCCTTAGCCTTCGTTTTTTCCTCCAAGTACTATTMTGGCTTCTCCCCATCCATGAGTAGACCGGTAATTGCTACAATCAGATCGACATTGATAGGCACGATCCTATCCATCCATAGAATCATTCCATGTACTCATGCTAAGAGTTKCTTTACACATCCGTTGATATGTTTACTGCGTCAAAAATGTGGTATATCAAGCAAGTTCATTATCCCTGTGTTGTAGAGCCCAAGGATCCACTGCGCAGGCTCCAATAGTGGCGCGCCTGATGGACTCTCTCCCCGACTCTCTATGTAGTTTTGTTGCGATAAGCTTGGGAACTTAATGTTGTCTGCCACATCATGGTAGGAATAATTTATTATATTCACTCCTCTAACCATCTCATCATCTATTTTCACCCCTTCTGGAATTTTGGGCATGATGAGTGTGATTTCTTCCTGCGATCATGATACTTCTTGCGTGCTACTCTCATCACGAGATTTCTTCCTTCCCTATGGGGATGAGGCACCCACCTCTGGTACACCCTCGTGTGTTGTTCCCTTCTCTCCATATCGTTCTCATCCCTGTAGCGCTGAAACTATGGCATGTTCTTCCCCTTGTGTCTCTTTCCCTCTTGATGTGTCAGATTCTAGCCTTTCTCCATTGTCCTTTAGTTTCCCAACCTCTTGCTCTAGGTTGTGTTCCTCCTCCACCCACATGGAGTTTGGTTCACATTTGGGTGTGTGGATTTCATCCACATCCACTACGACTGACACTTATTCTCTTCCTACTTGCACCACTCGAGTTTCAATTCTTGTGTTTCTACTGGTTGTGCCCAATGCTCCAACTCTTGGTGGCAACATGCTGATGAAATCTGCACTATAAACTTCTAAATCTCCACCTACTATAAAAAATGCGGACTCTCTTTCTCTTCAAATCAGCTTTGCATTCTTCTCCTTAGAAAAAAACACAATGACATAATTTTCCCCCCTTTTCAGAATTTATAGAGGGATGGTGAAGTGACAATTGTTTCGCACTGGCATTTGTCACTTTTTCACATTTTGTTGTGTTTCATGTGCGATGTGCCTTTCTTCTCGTTAACTGCTCTTTGGCGCGTAGTGTTTTCAATCACTAGTTTTTCTGCAGTGCATTGTTAATTCTAACAGTTCTATTATATCAAAACCTTCCATATCCTCTGATCTATTTTCATTTTTATCCCATTCTACGTTTTATGGATTTTCTTCTTGTTCTCTTTTTTGTTTATTTTTCTTATTTTCTCTATCTTGACTTCTACTATAATACAATATGTACATATTTTCTTACTGCGTTGTAACTTTTTAAGTGCTAGGAGGTCAAATGTCCCTATATAGTTTCAGTCGACTCCCATTGATCATTCCTTTCAGTTCTCTACCTCCCAAGTATTTTAACTGTATCAATCCCTCGCCGATGACAGTATTCACTTTGTATGGCCCCAACCAATGCATTCTGAATTTTCCTGGATGCTGAAAAAATTTACTGTCATAAAGAAAGACTAGTTCTCCTTCCTTGAAACTCTTTCTTTTGATATGGCTGTCATGCCATGATTTATCTCTTGCTTTTTGTACTTCCTGGTGAAATCCTATCAGGATCTTGTCCTCTCCCATTTTCATGATTTGACTTAGCCTTTCTTTTAATGTGCCTCATTCTTTCATGTTGGTAATTATTGCGACGTGTAGGATAAGTACCAAAAATTCTAATAGAACCACTTCTTCTTGTCCATACACCAACCTGAATGATGTATTTCATGTCAACTTTTTTCATGTAGTCTTTTGGGCCCTTCATTTTTGTTGAATATAATTTGTGCATGACACATTGCAGCTTCATTTTGGAGAACAGAAGTTGCGTAAGCTGCTGAGGAAGCTAGACAACGGACAAAAGAAAGAAATAGAAAGCGGTTGGAAGGACAATGCAATGTCATCTTTGAGGAAAGAAGTTGCAACAAGATCAAGAAGAAGAGAGAACTTTTGGGTTCTCAACCAACAGACCTAAAAGATTAGATTATATATATGAGACTGATAGGATTGTAAAAGGGTTGATGGGTTGTAGTGTTGTTATTGTTTTCTAGGATGTTAGTCATGAACTGTTACTTTTATTATTGTTGTTAGTACTGATATTGTGACTAGAGTCACTAATGTAATGACCATACTATAGCATAGCTGAGTTTTGGAGATCTGGGTAGGAACCAGAGGATTAATGTATCAAAGTTTGGTATTGTTAATATAATTGGAGGCCTAAATTTTGAATGTAATTCATGTGTATATAGTCCTAATGCATGAATGAAATATTGTTATGTATTATCTTTACGTCTGATATACTTAAATGCTTCTTTATGAATGGTGACACAACTCTGTTTATATATTCCCAATTAGGAATTGCTTAGACCTGTTACATGTTTAGTCTATTTTATGCAAGACAACAATGAGTCTTGATAACTCATAGGTATGTCTAAGTATTCTCCTTACCCTTCCCTCTCTTTCTTGTCTCAGTTGCGCTTTGGGTGAGAATTCTTCCCTCCCAGGAAGATGAAGATGCCAATGCTCTAGAATACTTCAGTACCTTTTGTTGGTAACCTAAGAAGGACCCTGGCCTGAACACTTTCGCGCCAACAAAATGGTTATGTTGTCGGGACCTATGCTTTAAAAGGGAACCTGTGAGGAGAATGAGAATGCTTCCACGGATCTATAGATCTAATATTAGACAATGGTGGGAATGAAATTTTGATGCCTTTATATGGAAATAAGTGGAGTTTCAAGGTAAAAGCAAGAAGGATCCAAGAGATTCTATATTTTACTCAGAAATATCGAGCGACCAGTATGAGATATACTTGGTAAAATTTCTGGAAGAACTATTCCACTGGATAGATCGTCTCTAAGAAGATACAGAATTCCAAGAATGAACCAAGAATACCTGTACTTGGGATATAGAGAGGATCGAAACACTTCACCAGATGGATCACCAGATTACATGAGCAGTCAATTTCTGGGTTAATACGACTCTGCAGGGATACATCGTTGAATTTGTGGCTGAGAATTACCAATATTTTTCACAAGTAGAATAAATTTTCAAGAAGGGTTCGTGTGACAGAATGTTGAGTTAAATTCCCATGTGGATCAAAGTATCTATGATGGAGGAAGGGATGATAACTATTCCCTCGACTAAGATGGAAGCCTAAATACCTACACTTGGGGTAGGGTGATTTTGGGGTAGGATCATGACTTGATAAGGGGGAAAGGGTTCTTTGATAGATGGGGAAGACCAACAAATGAATGAAATAAATGAGTGAGCTTTAAGGAGATCCCATTGTTGAGAAGTGGTGGCACGGAAAGGTAAAGAAAGCAATGAAGTAGTCCAAAGTGTTGCGGAAAGAAATCAGATCAAGAGGAATATATGAAATAAAGAAGGAAGAGTTGAGGAAGGTAAGAAGATAAGAAATGCTGGTCAGTCTAATATTGTAGCATAGAGAATCATAGAAAGGAAGGAGTCCCCAGATGGGTGGACAAGAAGAAGAATGTGGAGAAGCAAGGGAAGGCGAAGAAGGTTTGGATCTTGTAGAAGATAGAGAATATCTAGCCCCAATATCAGGAAATATTAGGGATCAAGAAGAGAAGGTCGCTCAACAGGAAGAAAACGAGGCCCCCTAAATCAAAGAAACCCACCCAGAATTCAGTGGAACCATCCTCGAATCACCCATCCCCCAGGTGTCCTCTATACCCGTGCTAAATTCTACACCGCCTACTTATGCTATTTCTATTCCATTGTAACCATTTAGTCAGAATCAGTCTATAAGTGTAAACACTGGGAGGATATTGGGATCCCTGTGAATATCGCAACTAGGACCGTTAGGTTTCATTATAATAGGAGAATTGAGACCCACAATGGCTATAAATATGGGAGGATCGATCGCTCGATACCCATAATTATGGGTTAAAGGGGACGAAGATATAGAGCAACATTGGTTCTTATGTGAAGCCATCTGAAGGTCTAGAGGGACTCTCGATGCAAATAAGTTAGTAGAGCTTCAGAATACTTTGAGGGGTTGTGATCTCAAATGGTACATGAAGGCTATTGAACCTGGTCTGCAAGGAAAAGAATTCACCCTTGGTCAAGTTCGTTTGAAGTTCATCGTCGAATTCAAACTACCTCAGTTAGAGAAATAAGCTCTCTCTGAGTTGCAGGAGATTCAACAAAGGGAAGGAGAATCCTCCTGGGAGTACAACCAAAAGTTTAAAGATTCTATTGAGAGGCTAACACATACAATTCATGAAGATCACTAGAGGGAATGGTACATCCAAATTACTACCATTGACGAGAATTCCTTTAACACAACAATAGATAGCCACCTTAACAAAAGCCTTAGAACAATGGATGAAAATCAAAGCCATGGAAGGTTATCCATGGAATCTGAGGATGACCAGGCCTCCAGTAGATGAAAATTTGTCACAAATCTAGGGACAAATATCAACACTAATGGAAAATATTCAATAATTAACCACACAAAGACTAGGATGACCTCAGGTTTGGTGCACATGATGCTACACAGAAGGGAATCTGACAAATGAATGTCTGTGCATGAGGGGAATGGGACCTCCTCATAATTAGATGGGACCCTGTTCAATACCAATGGGAGGAGTTGCACAAGTATCTATGATTCCACCATTCCATACATCAGGGATATATAATACCTTCCCAGGTGCTCAAACCTCTCAAACAACATAGTATTGTGAGATTTGTCGAACACATGGACATGCATCGAGGCAGTGTCTTATTATGTGTAAGTACACAACTATGCCCAATACAATACACTCTGATTTTTGTGCATCCATGAACCATGCCACAAATCAATGTAGAGTGATGGGAGCACTTGATGACAGATTAGGCCAGACAACATTCAGAGTAAATGAAATCCCCCAAGGACCTGGAAGAGACCAGGGAGGTGGGGCTGGAGGTGGATTCAGAGGAGGGATAAATGGAGGCAGAGGGTTGATTTGATGCTAAAACTACAATGAACAAGTTCATTTTTCTAGAGACTACCCTCACCCAAGATGATCATGTTGCTCGCACTTCAGGAATAATGGGCACACAATTAAAGACTCCCCATAACTGATCGCAAAGTGGGAAGATCAAGTTCGTCAACGAGGAGATAATATTGTAATATTGGAACTAAAAGGGGAATTTAAGGAAAAATACCAATGATTAAAATCATCAGTCACAGAGGAGAAAAGACTGGGGAAGATGTAGACAATCATCCCAAGATTCAAAAATCTATTCCCAAAGATGACATGTATGATCCTGTGAAACAAAAGTTGTTTTTCAAAAATGAAATATAAATATTTAAGAGTATCCCCACTCCAGAAATAATAAATAATCCTCCTAGATTTGCCTCTCAACCTTAGCTCGCGCAAGCCCCTACCTCGCCACCAACACCTAGGAATTTTGTAATTCCAAGAAGACACCCTGAGCAACCTCAAAGTGTAATCAATCTCTGGTTTCAACTATTCTTTGATATCCTATGGGATGAACAACTTACTAAGAAGTTGTGCAACACCCTATACTTAATACTGGGAAATGAGGGAACCCCAGAAGCCATAGTAAGGACCAGCCTCTTTGAGAAGAATACCTAGAGAATACAAAGAAGAAAGGAGTGAACAGGAAAATAATTCATGTTAGAATCCCAACTAGATTATTTTGAAATCAAATAAATTATGCTAGATTTGGGGTTAGATGTCAAAATCCTACCTAAAAAGACCTACGAATCCTTAGGAAAATATCAGTTAGTATATTCCCCCAACCAGTTGAGAATGGAAAACCAATACTGCATTTTCCCACTAGGAAGGCTGGAAAATGTGGAAATAGATGTTGGGGAGTTAAGACCACATCTGATTTTGAAGTAATTGAAATCATGGGAAATAAGGATCCCTACCCTGATCTACTCAGGATTGATTGGGAATATGACAACTATGATAGCATTGATATAAAGAGGGACACGATGATGTTTGAAGCAGACGAGTAAAATTAGTTCATCCCTTGGCTCCATGTCAAGGGCCTATATATATTGAACCAATGGACCATAATATGGAGTCATAGCCTCTTAACCAATTATACACCATCACAACAGGGATGAGACCATATTACATAAATCCAACTGCATATGGATCAATAATTTGGAGAAGCATACAGTCTGCTAACGAGGATTGAGAAGTAGCATTTGACAGTTGGAAACAAGGTTCATATGAGTGATTCTCAAGACGATGTGAAACTATCAAATAAATGATATGGATTGTAACTGAGGTTAGAGAACCCCCGACATACGATGATACCTCAGAGGTAAACAATTTTCTTGCCAGCATGGAGGAGAAGATAGTGACATATCAAAGGATCTATTTTATTGACTTGGCCTTGCAAGATACCCTCACTAGATGGTGGGCCACCTATAAATACTCGATCCTTGAGTGGGAGGACACAAAAAAATCCATCCAATGTCAATTCCAAAGGAGGGATCATCTAAAAGAAGAAATGAATATATATTTTCAAGGTGCGCAATTGTTCGATGGACGGTCTGACCCTAGAGTGCATATTGAATATTTCTTAAAGCATTGGAGAGTTGCGGAAGTACCCTCTCACCTATGGGTTTAGGTATTTTTCCATTTGTTGGGGCCAATTCCAAAGGCCTGGTATATACATGAGGAGACTAGAAAACAAACAAGTTGTTGGCAGACATTACAAGACCAATTTTGCAAGGATTTCTCCTTTACAAGTGAGTACCCTAAGCTTAATAAAACCCTTCAAAGAATTAGGTAAATGATTTTTACTGACATTTGTAAAAGGATATCAAGTCCAGCAGTATGTTCTAACCATGTTCCTTTGCTTCAGTCTATTCTGAGTCATGAAATTGATAAGATAAATGTACCTTGTTGTAAAGTTGAGAGAGACCTAGAAAAACTTGATGACTTAGAAGGGCTTAGAAACTTAGAGATTCAAGAAACAAAAGGCAGTAGAGAGATTCAGGATACTATACCTAGTTTCATCTGTAGCTCCTATAATCAACCATTGAAGTTGTGGAAAGTTAATATAGGGGGCGTAGAGAATCCTAAGATAGCTTGTGTGGGATATTATTGGGATGAGAAAACTATGAATGAAGTACATAGTTTGTTGAGGGAGTATGAGGATTTTTTTTTGAAAATGTTCTCAAAACCGAAAGGCATAAAAGGAGCCATGGGAGAAATGAAAATTGATTTGAAACCTGGCTCAAGAACTATGAAGCACAGACCATACCGCCTCAACCCTAGAATAAAATAGAAGGTCAAGAAAGAAGTGGAAAAAATGCTTAAGGTAGGAATTAGTTTATCATATCGAAGAATAATAATGGATTATCCCCATAGTTATCCAGAGTAAGAAAGGTACAAAATACATTTGGTTCTGCATGGACTACAAAAGTTTGAATTCTGCATGTGTTCATGGTCTATTTCCAACACCTTTCAACGACAATGTATTAGATCAAGTTGCGGAAAAATAATCCTATTCATTTACAGACAGATTCTTAGGATACCATCAAGTTAGAATCATAGAGGAAGACAAGAAGAAGACTACATTCATAACTAAATGGGGATCATTCACACATAACGTAATGCCCTTTGGCTTAAAGAATCCCCCTGCATTTTTTCTCGGATTGTGATAGAAACATTATGAAAATTCATCCAAAAGTTTGTATAAGTCTATATGGATGATTGGATGGTTTACGATATATTAAAATATCATGTTGGGCTACTCCGGTTAATTTTTGATAGATGTCGTGAAATGCAGATATCTTTGAATCAAAGGAAGTGTATTTTCTATGTACCTCATGGAAAAATTTTAGGCCATATTGTCTGTACAGAAGGAKTCTTGGTAGACCAAGCTAAAGTTGTGGTCATTCTGAACATGTCACCACCTAGAAGTGCTAAGTTGTTGCGCTCCACACTGAGACATACCGGATATTASCACAGGTTCATCAAAAGATATGCAAATGTCACCACACCCCTTGAGAAATTACTAAAGAAGTTTGAACTGTTTTGATGGACACCATAGTGTGAGAAGGCATTCGACATTCTCAAAGAAAAACTAAGTATTGTACCTATTTTGATATTTCCCAATTGGGAAATTGAATKCCATGTACATGTGGATGCATCGGGCATTGCCTTAGGAGCCATTCTAGCGCAACTAGGGGAAGGGAATATGGACCACCCTATCTACTTTTCCAGCAGAAAACTATCGCAAGTTGAGTGCAAATACACAACCACTTAAAGGGAAGGTTTAGCTATGATTTATGCATTGCAAAAGTTTAGACACTACTTGTTAGGATCACATTTCAATTTTTTTACTGAACATTATGCATTGAAGTACCTAGTGAATAAACCAATACTGGAAGGAAGAATTTGTAGGTGGATACTGGTTTTTCAAGAGTTTTTGTTTGAAGTAATTGTCAAACCAGGAAGATGCAATGTAGGTCGAGATCACCTTTCCAGGTTGGAGTCAGGGGAAAGTGGCAGAGCAGTGGATGATAAGCTCTCGGATGTAGACATGATATGGATTGAGGCCATCCTAGAGTATATTGAAGACATTGATGTCTTCCTCAATACAGGGACCTACCCAGAAACTTAATCTGCAACCCATAAGCGACATATGGTGGTTCGCGTAGAAAACTATCAATTGATTGTCGGACAATTTTACAAATTGGGACTCGAAAGCATCCTGAGGAGATGTGTCTTGAACCATGAAATAAAGGGTATCCTATGGGAGTGCCATAGTGGAGTTTTGGGAGGACATGTCAGAGTAGGGAAGCCATCACGTAGAGATGAATTACCCATTCATCCAATCAGATTACTTCAGGAATTTGAGAAGTGGGTCATTAATTTTATTAGACCGATCAACCCCTCGAATAATAAATCAAAGTCCAGATACATCATCACCACAACTGATTACCTTACAACATGGGTTGAATTAGAAGTAGTTCACGACTATTCTATAGATACAACCATTAGATTTATCTTCAATAATTTTATCACTCGGTTTGGATGTCCTAGAAGTCTAACTAGTGATCAAGGTATTCAGTTTATTAGTAGCACAATCACAATGTTGACAATAGAATTTCTTATACAACATCAAAAGAATAGTCCCTACCATCCACAAGCCAATGGTAGAGTAGAAGCATTCAATAAAACTTTGGAAAGAGGATTGACAAAAGTATGTTGCGCGAACAAGGAAGAATAGGATGATAGAGTTCCAGTAGTCTTGTGGGCTTACAAGACCACCATGAAGAAGCTACAGAGGTACACTCCATTTCAGTTATTTTATGGGAAATATTTTGTTGTACCCACATAATTTATTACCCCTAGTCTCTATATAGCACATGCTACACACATGATAGATTATGAATCAGTAGCGCAGAGGATTATAGACTTGCAAGAGCTTGAGGAAGCAAGATTCTTAGCAGATTTTCATCAGACAATTGAGAAAGCTAGGCAGAAATATTGGCATGAAATTCATATTAATTCCAAACAATTAATGCAATGGGACAAGGTACTCCTCTATGACATTCGATATCATAAACATCTAGGAAAGTTTTGCATGCATTGGTTGGGTCCATTCATAGTTGCGGAAATCCGACACTTTGATGGAGTTAGATTCATGCAACTGGATGGTTTCCTTTAGCCAGGATGGGTGAATGGCACCCACCTGAAACCCTACATTTCTCATTCTTGAGCCAAATCATGGTTTCTCCAATCCAAAGGAACATGTACAATAGTTGTATTTCAATTTCCTATAATTTCTTTAATTCAGTCAATAACGTCGAAGTGTGCATTGTTGCGCCACGACATATATTTTCTTTTTTAGTCTAAGCATTACTTTTGCGTAGAAATTTTTACTGATATGCACAAGATCGAAAGAGCCACTATTACATTAAATGAAGTCATTCAATTTTATGGGGAACCCCATTGTGGTCGGAGGGAGGACAAATTCGAACTAGATCACAACCCATGTGTGACACGCATCCAGTTCAGTCATACGCTTTATGATAGCCACTGTAACCCATCAAAAATTTATGTTGAGCCATAAAGTCATGATACACATAGACACCATCAATATCCCTACTGTGCTTCTCAATCTTTAAAAGGATAATCCCCTCAGCTCAACCACGTCCCTACCAGTTCGTTCATTAAAATCCAAGATCATTTGACAAGATCTTACCTTGTTTCCCATCCTGTCGGACACCTAAGCCTAAATTTATGTTTATGGCCTAATGATGAGTATATTTATGGGCATCTATAAAGTTTTCGATTTATTCAGTTATAATACCCCTTGAATGTGAAAGTGAGCATCATTATTTTTTGTTAGATAGACTTTGAATTTTCTGCAATCTTGCACACCCTGAGATATTTTCATTCTCCTATCACAAAGTCGATCCCGACTTACCTAGCTTATCAACATTTCAGAGCTACCATGCCAAGAGAAACAGGAGGGTGGAGTTCCACCCCCAAAGAAGCAATACTAGATGAGCCATATGACCCTAGGATTGAGCTCTTTGGGGATATCAAGGGGAAGACAGAGCAAGTGAAAAGTATGGACCTGGATCTGATGGACTGAATATTTTTCTATAGATGAATATTACCGTGTTTTGGGACTTGGTCCTAGATACAATGGGAGGCATGTAGTTTGTCTCAAATCTAGATTTCATCAACCTGTTAAACTCCACAATCATGCACCTCAGGGATCTACCAGTCTTTGGGACCACTGGAGAGGTTGCGCAATGCACAAAATTTCTGATAAGCCAAGTGTACGATAAAATATTATGGCTCAACCAAAGATATCTTATTCATGCGGATGACACCCACCAGCTCACCCGATTATCTCTCGAGGGAGAGGATGTTTCAAAAGGGTTTCAAGGCCCAAGCAAGAATGAGAAGAAGAAAGACAAAGTTATCCTATATGAGAAGTTCCACACACAAAGAGGTGGGAGAAAAAAAATATTGACCCAATCATTCCAGAGATATTATAGACGACCTGTTATGTAATTGAGAGAAAATTCATGTGTTCCTACTACAAGGGCGAATGCACATTAGATGTGCTTTCAGTAGAAGACTTTTGTGCAAACAGAGTTGTGTTCAACTGGTACAACTACCTACTAGAGGAACTCATGGTCGCTTGTGAGGAAGATTAGGAAAAGGGTGGAACCTTGACATATGGATACCTACTAGTAGCATTTGCAATGTGGAAATGGAAGCCACCCATGGGAATACAGTTGGAACCAATGCACAAAGGTTGCTTTGCAAAGATGTTTGAGTCATGGAATGCAAGGCCAGATCAGGAGAACATGGATTTCAATAACGCTGACTTTGAAAAATGGTATACTCATAAGATCGACGCAACTCAATGGTGATGCATACCACAGGAGTTGTTGAACCTCAATACCCGAAATATAGCCTTTGGTCTGAATCACCATAATACCCTTGTCTGGCTGAGGTATGTGAATTCTGAGGACTTCCATACAAGGTCATTACCTTTCTACCTATATGAAGAGTCTTTCGAAAAGGAGGTTATGTCATGGCTATGTGTTAAGTGCAACCCACGCAAGTCGGGCATGCATTACCTCTTGCCAGCAAAGCTCCTCAACCAAAAGGCACATGAAGAAGGAGTTGGGMTGAGTTCTGACCCACCAGAAAAGAAGCAGAAGGTCCAAATGTTGACGGACTCAGACAAAGAGGAGGATGTGGAACCTCTGGAGTGCAAAAATAGGATGTTTCATATGTTCCTTCAACTCCCATACCAAGCCATGTTATCAGGTAARTATGTCAATGACATCCTCATCGTTGCTTTCATAGGGGACCCCTTAGTCAAGAATCCCCAAACATCGATTTTACTTGTAAATATTTTGAATCCACAACCGATATACTCAGATATACCTCATACTAGAGAAGTTTCTCGAGCTGCTCAGACTGTGATCGATATCCAAGATGATCTTGATCCAGATACCACCTCATCCACAGCCATCATCACTGAGAAACCTCCATCTCCCCCACAAGCCCCATTTCCACTACAAGACACCACCATTCAACCCCAACCCACTTCGCCCGAGCCCATGCAGTTGGATCTCCTCGACCCACATGAGAATGTACCAGAATGCATTACCTTGACCTATGAAACCTCGAGCCAGTCCATCGCTTCATTAGTACTCATTCATGACACTCTTCCTTCAATGAAGAGTCAAATTATTCCAATAACACAAGTCCCAGGCACCCAAAGTCCTCTCTCAATAGTCAATGTTGAGATCCCCATCCACAAAAGTGAAACTCCAGAGGTTTCGTTACAAAAAGAGGTAGAAGCACATAAAGTTTATAAGGAACCTGAAACTACATCAGGGCAGAGAAAAAACATATTTAAAGGAACAATTGGAGCCAGTATTCAAGAACCCACAGCAGTGCATAGAATTGTTACAAATATGACTAGCAAAGACAAAGGTTATCCCGCTACTTCCCATAGATCTGAAGGCTAGACTTGCACATCAATTGCAAGGTCCATCCCCAGGAGAAGAAGAGGCATAGAAACCCTCTGCATAATCGATGGCTAGTGGACTTCCACTGCAAGTCTGAATACCCCTAGAGGTCGATCCTTCATCGGGTGAGCTCACTTAGTTACCAATAGTGCATCTGGTAGGCATAATCAAAAACTCGATTGAATAACTAGAGTAGAGGATCTAGCAGGCTGAAAGAGAAGCATAATTATGGAAACAAGAAGCACTCTTTGCACAAGCACAATGAACCTAGGAGGAACACTCAAAGTTTCAGACATAACAGAAGGTGGAAAGGGTAAAAGAAAAACTTTCACAGGCCTGGATGACAGTTAGGAAGAAAGCGCCTCAGCTTCCAGAATCCAACACAACAAGCGAGCATGTGGAGTAGATCGAATTAATTCATGTAGCCTAGACAAAAATAGTAGAAAGAGAAGAAAATATCGAGGAACAACTGTGAAACAGTAAGAAATAAGTTGAACTAAAACCCAAGAAGATATGATGACAAATGGAGAAAAACGTCATGGAAGGGAACAATGCAAGAGCAACCTTACACAAAAGGACTGCAAAATGCACAAAGATCTTCAGAGAGGTTAGCGATTGGATGGGAATCATTTCAAGGCACAACCAAACATTGGAGGAATTGTGTGTGAATCTCCAATCGTTCAACAAAGAAGCAACCAACACCCTGGATATGCTAGAACATCAAGTGAAATTTGACAAAATCCAGCAGGCAGAAAATGACCTCAATGCACTATATGAAGCCCAAACCATTGCTAAGAAGGAACTTTGAGAGATTTGCCCTGTAGGCCAGATAACATACCTATAGGTGCATCAAGTGGATGCCATAGCTGACTTAGAATGGAACTCTTTAGTTGCGTCAAAACCAAAAGAGTGCATCATGGATGCCACTCCGTAGTTTGTTGTTGAAGATTTAGTGCTTGCCAGGAAGTGGTAGGAAAAAGTAGACAACTTTCAAGAGGTCAGGAAGAGAGCCCTAGAATTTGTACCTGATTTGGGCCCTTCGTTTGAAGAAGATAAAGCAGAACCAATCCAATATGGAAGTGAAAGTAATTCAGAACCAGAAGGAAGAGAGAACAACAAGCCAACCCAGAGACCACGGAAAATATGAAGACTTGACTCGAGGTGATTCAAGGATTGTGGTCGGAGCTTGTTGGGCCCTTCATTTTTGTTGAATATAAGTTGTGTCTGACACATGGAAACTTCATTTTGGATAATAGAAGTTGTGAAATCTGCTAAGGAAGTTGGACAATGGAAAAAAGAAAGAAAAAAAAAGTGGTTGGAAGGACAACACAACGTCATCTTTGAGGAAAGAAGTTGCAACAATATCAAGAAGAAGAGAGAATTTTTGGGTTCTCAACCAGCAAACCTAAAATATAAGATTATATATATGAGATCGATAGGATTGTAAAAGGGTTGATGGGTTGTAGTGTTGTTATTGTTTTCTAGGATGTTGATCCTGAACTGTTACTTGTATTGTTGTTGTTAGTACTGATATTGTGGCAAGAGTCAATGATGTAATGACCCATATTGTAGCATAGATGAGTTTTGGAGATCTACGTAGGAACCAGATGATAAATGTATCATATTTTGGTATCGTTAATATAATTGGAGGCCTAAATTTTGAATGTGCTTCCTGTGTATTTATTCCTAATGCATGAATGGAATGTTTTTATGTATTATATTTATGTCTGATATACTTAAATGATTCATTATGAATGACGACGCAACTCTGTTTATATATTCCTAGTTAGGAATTTCTTAGACCTGTTACATGTTTAGTCTATTTTGTGCAAGACTATAGTGAGTCTTGATAACTCATAGGTCTGTCTAAGTATTCTCCTTACCCTTCCCTCTCTTTCGTGTCTCGATTGTGCTTCGGGTGAAACTTCTTCCCTCCCAGGAAGATGAAAATTCCAATGTGTTGGGCCCGAGATATGATCATCTTCATGACATTATTATACACTTTTTTCCATATGTATATATGCGTTTTTATCTTTCAAAGGAGCTTTTTGAAGAATTTTATGGTAAAATGATATAATCAACATGAGGTACGTATAATTCATGTTTTTTGATTCAATCAAGTTTAATTTATCATATTTTATGGTTTCCAGGAGTTAATTCATGTTTTTCTGCTATTACAGGGAAAAACGCACCATGTTTCTTGGTCTGACACTTGATCTGGCACTTGATCTGGTACTTGATCCGACAGTCATTCCGGCACCCAGTATTGCACAAAAACGCAAGGCAAGTTGGTAGTTATGGTATTGGCGTCCAATGGTGGACAAATCGAGAACATGGGTTTTGTTTTTCATCACCCCCTCCAGCTACTAAGCTCAAGACAACTCAATTTCAGTTGTCCAAAGAGGGCGATCATTGGGTTCCTCTGTTTTGTTAGTTATGGATGCATTTATTGTAATTTTTTGAATTTAGAGGTGGTTCGACCCTCCTGTGGTCGACCACCTGGGTTGTAAGATTATAAATACCAATAGGATTATCATTAGATTGTTAACCAAGTAGCATAAGTATTAGAATTTCTAGAAAAATGATTTTGCTCTGTTTGAGTTTTTTACATTGCGAGAATAGTGCCAGAACCACGTTTTTTGACTTTCATGGTGAATTCGGCCTACTGAAGTTCATGGTGTGCTTGTAGAGGGTAGCCACAAATTTCTAGGGGGACCACCAGTAGTCTGGTGATGTTTAGTGTGTTGTTGATATATTTCATAATTTAAATTGTCTTTTATTTCCTGTACATGCATGTTTTATGTTTTAATTAGCTAGTTGTGATTTAATTGTTTTATTGTTCTTTTGCAGGTTAGTATGATGAGTTACGTGAGCATGAATTAGTTTTGTAGGATAAGAATAGACTTGCAAGTCTCTACACTAACTCCATATGCATCTAGATATCAGATTACACTTTTATTCATGATCTTACAACTAAGTTTAAAACGGAGTTGTTTTTAGAATAAAACAGAGTTCTTTTTAGGTTTCATTTGACAGGGATCTTTGATGGATAGATAAAATTAGTTCCAGTTTCTAGTCATAGCTTGCTCACTTCAGTTTATATAGATTTCATTTAATTATTTGTTGGTTAACTTAGATTGTCAATTTACTTTTTAATATCATGCTTTAAATTTATGTTTTTAATTCATTTTCTTATCATAGCTTGAATGATTAAAATAGACATAGTATAATTTTATTTCACACAATTTCCTTTCATAGATTAAAATGCAATTAAATTCCTTAATTAGATAATGATGATCCCATTATGATGTTAATGGTTTGTACATGAATATGCAGGGTATTTAACATTACTTTTATCATGGCTAAGTTTTCATTGGACTGTTTACTTCACACCTTTCATTTTTCCATTGAAATTAGTATTGAGCTTATACAATTAGAACTGTCCTTTGTTGTCAAGTGTCATCGAGATATCATCCGTCACCACCAAAGGCATTCACACAACCACCAGCATTACATTCAAATGTTTCATAGATTAAAGATAGTTTCTTGCTTTCATAGATTAGAAGAGATAGCTTCTTGTTTTCATAAGTTTAGTTGGTAGTCTTTCTTGCTTTCAATAGACTAGATTCCCTTTCATGCATTGCATTGAGCATTTAAATTTCCTTTCATGCAAGAGAAATAGTTTTGCATTAGGCATTTAGTTCAATTGCCTCTTAGGCTAAGTAGTTGTTCAATGAGAAGTCTTTGCTTACTTGTCCCTTTGCTTTAGTAGGATAGATAGTTGTCTTTGCTTACTTGTCTTTTGCTTTAGTAGGTTAGTTAGGTGTTTTTGCTTACTTGTCTATTTGCTTTAATAGGTTAGATAGGTGCTTTTTCTTACTTGCTTATTTAATTGCTTTCATAGGGTAGTTGCTCATTGAATGTAGGTTGGCAAGTTAAAGGTAGTTTTCTTTCATCATTTTCTTAGTATGCTTAGTAGTTTACATTTGCTTATTGTCATGAACTAGTTTGCTTTACATAGAGTTTTCATTCGCTTTCTTAGGAACTATCCATCAGTCCTTGGCCCAAAAGTGCTTAGGTTACCTAGTTTCAATTTGCTTAGTAGGGTTTTTTCATTAGATAGGTTTGCTTGAGTAGATTATCCCTAGATAGCTTCTTTCCGTAGTTAGACTATACTCCTACCAACCTTTTTACCTTTGGCATATATTTTGCTACAACTCTAAGTTTACTTACCCCAGGTTGAAAATTTAATTGAGGGTAGTTTAGTGTCTTTTTAGTACACATAAAACACCTAACATTTTGTCGCCATTGTCGAGGAGTTGTCTTGAGGTAAGAAGTAATTAGGAATTAGATCATTTCTATACCTTAGCATTAGTTTGGTGGCGGGGGAACTTTAAGACGAAAGGTAAGAACCTGGGCATCTACTATAGCAGGTTCCCCCAAATCCAATGGTAGTTTTTCCTTTTGTTTTTATTTTTCATGAATAGACCTAGGAATCAAATGGTAGCTTTTTCTTTTTGTTTTTTTGCTTTGTTTCATGAATAGGCCTAGAGACCCACAAGGTAGATACATTAAATCAAAATTAGACCTTTCAACCAAGGTTCCTTCCGATCTCTTTAGGGGAAGGAACGTTCCGCTTTTAAACTCCGCAGACCGATACCGAAAAACAGGAGCTAGCTCAACCCAAAGAGATAAATAGTCTCTAAGAAGACTAACACAGGGAGAACTATAGAACAAGAAATTGAAGCATCAAACATATTGGGACAGGAGGCAAGACCACTCGAGCCTTCCATAGAACCAAACAATACAACTTTTTCTTTTACACCACCACCAGGAAATCCTAATTTTGAAGATATCATAGACCCTAAATAGGTGAATATTTTTTTTGGTAGCTCAACCAATGTAATTATCTCTCAAATTGACATAGAAACTTTGGCACTGATAATCTCAACCGGCTCGAGTAGAGTCCCAGACATCCAATCAGTAGGAAGACCTTTTCATCAAAGAGAAACTTTATTCTCTTCAAAGATAAAACCACTTAGGTACTCTCTTTTTGGAAACCAAACCAATATGGGTGATCATGAGGACCATAACAATGTAAGACACGGGGAGGAAGAAGAAACTAGAAACCAAACCGAAACTACCTTCGGATTTCCGATTTTAGACACCACTCCAAATGTCAACATGAAGAATATTCCTCTCTCA